>JACEFZ010027909.1:279537-531477 GCA_014155875.1 Cepaea nemoralis | reverse complement strand
ACCTATCTGTCTGATTGATAGATCTCTAGTACTCTGTGTTTCATGGTCTGACCTATCTGTCTGATTGATAGATCTCTAGTACTCTGTGTTCATGTTCGACCTATCTGTCTGATTGATAGATCTCTAGTACTCTGTGTTCATGGTCGTGACCTATCTGTCTGATTGATAGATCTCTAGTACTTGTGTTCATGTCTGACCTATCTGTCTGATTGATAGATCTCTAGTACTTGTGTTCATGGTCTGACCTATCTGTCTGATTGATAGATCTCTAGTACTCGTGTTCATGTTCTGACCTATCTGTCTGATTGATAGATCTCTAGTACTCTGTGTTCATGGTCTGACCTATCTGTCTGATTGATAGATCTCTAGTACTCTGTGTTCATGTCTGACCTATCTGTCTGATTGATAGATCTCTAGTACTGGTGTTCATGGTCTGACCTATCTGTCTGATTGATAGATCTCTAGTATCTGTGTTCATGTCTGACCTATCTGTCTGATTGATAGATCTCTAGTACTCTGTGTTCATGGTCTGACCTATCTGTCTGATTGATAGATCTCTAGTACTCTGTGTCATGTCTGACCTATCTGTCTGATGATAGATCTCTAGTACTGTGTTTATGGTCTGACCTATCTGTCTGATTGATAGATCTCTAGTACTCTGTGTTCATGGTCTGACCTATCTGTCTGATTGATAGATCTCTAGTACTCTGTGTTCATGGTCTGACCTATCTGTCTGATTGATAGATCTCTAGTACTCTGTGTTCATGGTCTGACCTATCTGTCTGATTGATAGATCTCTAGTACTGTGTTTATGGTCTGACCTATCTGTCTGATTGATAGATCTCTAGTACTCTGTGTACATGGTCTGACCTATCTGTCTGATTGATAGATCTCTAGTACTCTGTGTTCATGAGTCTGACCTATCTGTCTGATTGATAGATCTCTAGTACTCTGTGTTCATGGTCTGACCTATCTGTCTGATTGATAATCTCTAGTAACTGTGTTCTGGTCTGACCTATCTGTCTGATGATAGATCTCTATACTCGTGTGTTCATGTTCTGACCTATCTGTCTGATTGATAGATCTCTAGTACTCTGTGTATCTATGGTCTGACCTATCTGTCTGATAGATCTCTAGTACTCTGTGTACATGTTCTGACCTATCTGTCTGATTGATAGATCTCTAGTACTTTGTTCATGGTCTGACCTATCTGTCTGATTGATAGATCTCTTAGTACTGTGTGTTCATGGTCTGACCTATCTGTCTGATTGATAGATCTCTAGTACTTTGTGTACATGGTCTGACCTATCTGTCTGATTGATACATCTCTAGTACTCTGTGTTCATGGTCTGACCTATCTGTCTGATTGATAGATCTCTAGTACTGTGTGTACATGGTCTGACCTATCTGTCTGATTGATAGATCTCTAGTACTCTGTGTTCATGGTCTGACCTATCTGTCTGATTGATAGATCTCTAGTACTCTGTGTACATGGTCTGACCTATCTGTCTGATTGATAGATCTCTAGTACTCTGTGTTCATGGTCTGACCTATCTGTCTGATTGATAGATCTCTAGTACTCTGTGTTCATGGTCTGACCTATCTGTCTGATTGATAGATCTCTAGTACTCTGTGTTCATGGTCTGACCTATCTGTCTGATTGATAGATCTCTAGTACTCTGTGTTCATGGTCTGACCTATCTGTCTGATTGATAGATCTCTAGTACTCTGTGTTCATGGTCTGACCTATCTGTCTGATTGATAGATCTCTAGTACTCTGTGTTCATGGTCTGACCTATCTGTCTGATTGATAGATCTCTAGTACTCTGTGTTCATGGTCTGACCTATCTGTCTGATTGATAGATCTCTAGTACTCTGTGTTCATGGTCTGACCTATCTGTCTGATTGATAGATCTCTAGTACTCTGTGTTCATGGTCTGACCTATCTGTCTGATTGATAGATCTCTAGTACTCTGTGTTCATGGTCTGACCTATCTGTCTGATTGATAGATCTCTAGTACTCTGTGTTCATGGTCTGACCTATCTGTCTGATTGATAGATCTCTAGTACTCTGTGTTCATGGTCTGACCTATCTGTCTGATTGATAGATCTCTAGTACTCTGTGTTCATGGTCTGACCTATCTGTCTGATTGATAGATCTCTAGTACTTGTGTTCATGGTCTGACCTATCTGTCTGATTGATAGATCTCTAGTACTCTGTGTTCATGGTCTGACCTATCTGTCTGATTGATAGATCTCTAGTACTCTGTGTTCATGGTCTGACCTATCTGTCTGATTGATAGATCTCTAGTACTCTGTGTTCATGGTCTGACCTATCTGTCTGATTGATAGATCTCTAGTACTCTGTGTTCATGGTCTGACCTATCTGTCTGATTGATAGATCTCTAGTACTCTGTGTTCATGGTCTGACCTATCTGTCTGATTGATAGATCTCTAGTACTCTGTGTTCATGGTCTGACCTATCTGTCTGATTGATAGATCTCTAGTACTCTGTGTTCATGGTCTGACCTATCTGTCTGATTGATAGATCTCTAGTACTGTGTGTTCATGGTCTGACCTATCTGTCTGATTGATAGATCTCTAGTACTCTGTGTTCATGGTCTGACCTATCTGTCTGATTGATAGATCTCTAGTACTGTGTGTTCATGGTCTGACCTATCTGTCTGATAGATCTCTAGTACTCTGTGTCATGGTCTGACCTATCTGTCTGATTGATAGATCTCTAGTACTGTGTGTTCATGGTCTGACCTATCTGTCTGATTGATAGATCTCTAGTACTCTGTGTTCATGGTCTGACCTATCTGTCTGATTGATAGATCTCTAGTACCTGTGTTCATGGTCTGACCTATCTGTCTGATTGATAGATCTCTAGTACTGTGTGTTCATGGTCTGACCTATCTGTCTGATTGATAGATCTCTAGTACTCTGTGTTCATGGTCTGACCTATCTGTCTGATTGATAGATCTCTAGTACTCTGTGTTCATGGTCTGACCTATCTGTCTGATTGATAGATCTCTAGTACTCTGTGTTCATGGTCTGACCTATCTGTCTGATTGATAGATCTCTAGTACTCTGTGTTCATGGTCTGACCTATCTGTCTGATTGATAGATCTCTAGTACTCTGTGTTCATGGTCTGACCTATCTGTCTGATTGATAGATCTCTAGTACTCTGTGTTCATGGTCTGACCTATCTGTCTGATTGATAGATCTCTAGTACTCTGTGTTCATGGTCTGACCTATCTGTCTGATGAGATCTCTAGTACTCTGTGTCATGGTCTGACCTATCTGTCTGATTGATAGATCTCTAGTACTCTGTGTTCATGTCTGACCTATCTGTCTGATTGATAGATCTCTAGTACTCTGTGTTCATGTCTGACCTATCTGTCTGATTGATAGATCTCTAGTACTCGTGTTCATGGTCTGACCTATCTGTCTGATTGATAGATCTCTAGTACTCTGTGTTCATGTCTGACCTATCTGTCTGATTGATAGATCTCTAGTACTCTGTGTTCATGGTCTGACCTACTGTCTGATTGATAGATCTCTAGTACTCTGTGTTCATGGTCTGACCTATCTGTCTGATTGATAGATCTCTAGTACTCTGTGTTCATGGTCTGACCTATCTGTCTGATTGATAGATCTCTAGTACTCTGTGTTCATGGTCTGACCTATCTGTCTGATTGATAGATCTCTAGTACTCTGTGTTCATGGTCTGACCTATCTGTCTGATTGATAGATCTCTAGTACTCTGTGTTCATGTTCTGACCTATCTGTCTGATTGATAGATCTCTAGTACTCTGTGTCATGTCTGACCTATCTGTCTGATTGATAGATCTCTAGTACTCTGTGTCATGGTCTGACCTATCTGTCTGATTGATAGATCTCTAGTACTCTGTGTTCATGGTCTGACCTATCTGTCTGATTGATAGATCTCTAGTACTCTGTGTTCATGGTCTGACCTATCTGTCTGATTGATAGATCTCTAGTACTCTGTGTACATGTTCTGACCTATCTGTCTGATTGATAGATCTCTAGTACTCTGTGTTCATGGTCTGACCTATCTGTCTGATTGATAGATCTCTAGTACTCTGTGTTCATGGTCTGACCTATCTGTCTGATTGATAGATCTCTAGTACACATCTATCTGTCTGATTGATAGATCTCTAGTACTCTGTGTTCATGGTCTGACCTATCTGTCTGATTGATAGATCTCTAGTACTCTGTGTACATGTTCTGACCTATCTGTCTGATTGATAGATCTCTAGTACTGTGTGTACATGGTCTGACCTATCTGTCTGATTGATAGATCTCTAGTACTGTGTGTACATGTTCTGACCTATCTGTCTGATTGATAGATCTCTAGTACTCTGTGTACATGTTCTGACCTATCTGTCTGATTGATAGATCTCTAGTACTCTGTGTACATGTTCTGACCTATCTGTCTGATTGATAGATCTCTAGTACTCTGTGTTCATGTTCTGACCTATCTGTCTGATTGATAGATCTCTAGTACTCTGTGTTCATGGTCTGACCTATCTGTCTGATTGATAGATCTCTAGTACTCTGTGTACATGTTCTGACCTATCTGTCTGATGATAGATCTCTAGTACTTTGTGTTCATGGTCTGACCTATCTGTCTGATTGATAGATCTCTAGTACTCTGTGTTCATGGTCTGACCTATCTGTCTGATTGATAGATCTCTAGTACTCTGTGTTCATGGTCTGACCTATCTGTCTGATTGATAGATCTCTAGTACTCTGTGTTCATGGTCTGACCTATCTGTCTGATTGATAGATCTCTAGTACTCTGTGTTTATGGTCTGACCTATCTGTCTGATTGATAGATCTCTAGTACTCTGTGTTCATGGTCTGACCTATCTGTCTGATTGATAGATCTCTAGTACTCTGTGTACATGTTCTGACCTATCTGTCTGATTGATAGATCTCTAGTACTTTGTTCATGGTCTGACCTATCTGTCTGATTGATAGATCTCTAGTACTCTGTGTTCATGGTCTGACCTATCTGTCTGATTGATAGATCTCTAGTACTGTGTTCATGGTCTGACCTATCTGTCTGATTGATAGATCTCTAGTACTTTGTGTACATGGTCTGACCTATCTGTCTGATTGATAGATCTCTAGTACTCTGTGTCATGTCTGACCTATCTGTCTGATTGATAGATCTCTAGTACTCTGTGTTCATGTTCTGACCTATCTGTCTGATTGATAGATCTCTAGTACTCTGTGTTCATGGTCTGACCTATCTGTCTGATTGATAGATCTCTAGTACTCTGTGTTCATGGTCTGACCTATCTGTCTGATTGATAGATCTCTAGTACTCTGTGTTCATGGTCTGACCTATCTGTCTGATTGATAGATCTCTAGTACTCTGTGTTCATGGTCTGACCTATCTGTCTGATTGATAGATCTCTAGTACTCTGTGTTCATGGTTGACCTATCTGTCTGATTGATAGATCTCTAGTACTGTGTTCATGTCTGACCTATCCTGATTGATAGATCTCTAGTACTCTGTGTACATGGTCTGACCTATCTGTCTGATTGATAGATCTCTAGTACTCTGTGTTCATGGTCTGACCTATCTGTCTGATTGATAGATCTCTAGTACTCTGTGTTCATGGTCTGACCTATCTGTCTGATTGATAGATCTCTAGTACTGTGTGTCATGGTCTGACCTATCTGTCTGATTGATAGATCTCTAGTACTCTGTGTTCATGGTCTGACCTATCTGTCTGATTGATAGATCTCTAGTACTCTGTGTTCATGGTCTGACCTATCTGTCTGATTGATAGATCTCTAGTACTCTGTGTTCATGTCTGACCTATCTGTCTGATTGATAGATCTCTAGTACTCTGTGTTCATGGTCTGACCTATCTGTCTGATTGATAGATCTCTAGTACTGTGTTCATGTTCTGACCTATCTGTCTGATTGATAGATCTCTAGTACTGTGTTCATGGTCTGACCTATCTGTCTGATTGATAGATCTCTAGTACTGTGTTCATGTTCTGACCTATCTGTCTGATTGATAGATCTCTAGTACTCTGTGTTCATGGTCTGACCTATCTGTCTGATTGATAGATCTCTAGTACTCTGTGTTCATGGTCTGACCTATCTGTCTGATTGATAGATCTCTAGTACTCTGTGTTCATGGTCTGACCTATCTGTCTGATTGATAGATCTCTAGTACTCTGTGTTCATGGTCTGACCTATCTGTCTGATTGATAGATCTCTAGTACTTGTGTTCATGGTCTGACCTATCTGTCTGATTGATAGATCTCTAGTACTTGTGTTCATGGTCTGACCTATCTGTCTGATTGATAGATCTCTAGTACTTGTGTTCATGGTCTGACCTATCTGTCTGATTGATAGATCTCTAGTACTTGTGTTCATGGTCTGACCTATCTGTCTGATTGATAGATCTCTAGTACTCTGTGTTCATGGTCTGACCTATCTGTCTGATTGATAGATCTCTAGTACTCTGTGTTCATGGTCTGACCTATCTGTCTGATTGATAGATCTCTAGTACTCTGTGTTCATGTCTGACCTATCTGTCTGATTGATAGATCTCTAGTACTCTGTGTTCATGGTCTGACCTATCTGTCTGATTGATAGATCTCTAGTACTGTGTTCATGGTCTGACCTATCTGTCTGATTGATAGATCTAGTACTGTGTTTATGGTCTGACCTATCTGTCTGATTGATAGATCTCTAGTACTCTGTGTTCATGGTCTGACCTATCTGTCTGATTGATAGATCTCTAGTACTCTGTGTTCATGGTCTGACCTATCTGTCTGATTGATAGATCTCTAGTACTGTGTATGTTGACTATCTGTCTGATTGATAGATCTCTAGTACTGTGTCATGGTCGACCTATCTGTCTGATTGATAGATCTCTAGTACTCTGTGTTCATGGTCTGACCTATCTGTCTGATTGATAGATCTCTAGTACTCTGTGTTCATGGTCTGACCTATCTGTCTGATGATAGATCTCTAGTACTCTGTGTCATGGTCTGACCTATCTGTCTGATGATAGATCTCTAGTACTGTGTTCATGTCTGACCTATCTGTCTGATTGATAGATCTCTAGTACTCTGTGTTCATGGTCTGACCTATCTGTCTGATTGATAGATCTCTAGTACTCTGTGTTCATGGTCTGACCTATCTGTCTGATTGATAGATCTCTAGTACTCTGTGTTCATGGTCTGACCTATCTGTCTGATTGATAGATCTCTAGTACTCTGTGTTCATGGTCTGACCTATCTGTCTGATTGATAGATCTCTAGTACTCTGTGTTCATGGTCTGACCTATCTGTCTGATTGATAGATCTCTAGTACTCTGTGTTCATGGTCTGACCTATCTGTCTGATTGATAGATCTCTAGTACTGTGTTCATGGTCTGACCTATCTGTCTGATTGATAGATCTCTAGTACTCTGTGTTCATGGTCTGACCTATCTGTCTGATTGATAGATCTCTAGTACTCTGTGTTCATGGTCTGACCTATCTGTCTGATTGATAGATCTCTAGTACTGTGTGTTCATGGTCTGACCTATCTGTCTGATTGATAGATCTCTAGTACTCTGTGTTCATGGTCTGACCTATCTGTCTGATTGATAGATCTCTAGTACTTTGTTCATGTTCTGACCTATCTGTCTGATTGATAGATCTCTCGTACTCTGTGTTTACATGTTCTGACCTATCTGTCTGACTGATAGATCTCTAGTACTGTGTGTCATGTTCTGACCTATCTGTCTGATTGATAGATCTCTAGTACTCTGTGTTCATGTTCTGACCTATCTGTCTGATTGATAGATCTCTAGTACTTGTGTTCATGTTCTGACCTATCTGTCTGATTGATAGATCTCTAGTACTCTGTGTCATGGTCTGACCTATCTGTCTGATTGATAGATCTCTAGTACTCTGTGTTCATGGTCTGACCTATCTGTCTGATTGATAGATCTCTAGTACTCTGTGTTCATGGTCTGACCTATCTGTCTGATTGATAGATCTCTAGTACTCTGTGTTCATGGTCTGACCTATCTGTCTGATTGATAGATCTCTAGTACTGTGTTCATGGTCTGACCTATCTGTCTGATTGATAGATCTCTAGTACTCTGTGTTCATGGTCTGACCTATCTGTCTGATTGATAGATCTCTAGTACTCTGTGTTCATGGTCTGACCTATCTGTCTGATTGATAGATCTCTAGTACTCTGTGTTCATGGTCTGACCTATCTGTCTGATTGATAGATCTCTAGTACTCTGTGTTCATGGTCTGACCTATCTGTCTGATTGATAGATCTTAGTACTCTGGTCATGTCTGACCTATCTGTCTGATTGATAGATCTCTAGTACTCTGTGTTCATGGTCTGACCTATCTGTCTGATTGATAGATCTCTAGTACTCTGTGTTCATGGTCTGACCTATCTGTCTGATTGATAGATCTCTAGTACTCTGTGTTCATGGTCTGACCTATCTGTCTGATTGATAGATCTCTAGTACTCTGTGTTCATGGTCTGACCTATCTGTCTGATTGATAGATCTCTAGTACTCTGTGTTCATGGTCTGACCTATCTGTCTGATTGATAGATCTCTAGTACTCTGTGTTCATGGTCTGACCTATCTGTCTGATTGATAGATCTCTAGTACTCTGTGTTCATGGTCTGACCTATCTGTCTGATTGATAGATCTCTAGTACTCTGTGTTCATGGTCTGACCTATCTGTCTGATTGATAGATCTCTAGTACTCTGTGTTCATGGTCTGACCTATCTGTCTGATTGATAGATCTCTAGTACTCTGTGTTCATGGTCTGACCTATCTGTCTGATTGATAGATCTCTAGTACTCTGTGTTCATGGTCTGACCTATCTGTCTGATTGATAGATCTCTAGTACTCTGTGTCATGGTCTGACCTATCTGTCTGATTGATAGATCTCTAGTACTCTGTGTTCATGGTCTGACCTATCTGTCTGATTGATAGATCTCTAGTACTCTGTGTTCATGGTCTGACCTATCTGTCTGATTGATAGATCTCTAGTACTCTGTGTTCATGGTCTGACCTATCTGTCTGATTGATAGATCTCTAGTACTCTGTGTACATGGTCTGACCTATCTGTCTGATTGATAGATCTCTAGTACTCTGTGTTCATGGTCTGACCTATCTGTCTGATTGATAGATCTCTAGTACTCTGTGTCATGGTCTGACCTATCTGTCTGATTGATAGATCTCTAGTACTCTGTGTACATGGTCTGACCTATCTGTCTGATTGATAGATCTCTAGTACTCTGTGTTCATGGTCTGACCTATCTGTCTGATTGATAGATCTCTAGTACTCTGTGTTCATGGTCTGACCTATCTGTCTGATTGATAGATCTCTAGTACTCTGTGTTCATGGTCTGACCTATCTGTCTGATTGATAGATCTCTAGTACTCTGTGTTCATGGTCTGACCTATCTGTCTGATTGATAGATCTCTAGTACTCTGTGTTCATGGTCTGACCTATCTGTCTGATTGATAGATCTCTAGTACTCTGTGTTCATGGTCTGACCTATCTGTCTGATTGATAGATCTCTAGTACTCTGTGTTCATGGTCTGACCTATCTGTCTGATTGATAGATCTCTAGTACTCTGTGTTCATGGTCTGACCTATCTGTCTGATTGATAGATCTCTAGTACTCTGTGTTCATGGTCTGACCTATCTGTCTGATTGATAGATCTCTAGTACTCTGTGTTCATGGTCTGACCTATCTGTCTGATTGATAGATCTCTAGTACTCTGTGTTCATGTCTGACCTATCTGTCTGATTGATAGATCTCTAGTACTCTGTGTTCATGGTCTGACCTATCTGTCTGATTGATAGATCTCTAGTACTCTGTGTACATGGTCTGACCTATCTGTCTGATTGATAGATCTCTAGTACTCTGTGTCATGGTCTGACCTATCTGTCTGATTGATAGATCTCTAGTACTCTGTGTTCATGGTCTGACCTATCTGTCTGATTGATAGATCTCTAGTACTCTGTGTTCATGGTCTGACCTATCTGTCTGATTGATAGATCTCTAGTACTCTGTGTTCATGGTCTGACCTATCTGTCTGATTGATAGATCTCTAGTACTCTGTGTTCATGGTCTGACCTATCTGTCTGATTGATAGATCTCTAGTACTCTGTGTTCATGGTCTGACCTATCTGTCTGATTGATAGATCTCTAGTACTCTGTGTTCATGGTCTGACCTATCTGTCTGATTGATAGATCTCTAGTACTCTGTGTTCATGGTCTGACCTATCTGTCTGATTGATAGATCTCTAGTACTCTGTGTCATGGTCTGACCTATCTGTCTGATTGATAGATCTCTAGTACTCTGTGTTCATGGTCTGACCTATCTGTCTGATGATAGATCTCTAGTACTCTGTGTCATGGTCTGACCTATCTGTCTGATTGATAGATCTCTAGTACTCTGTGGTTCATGGTCTGACCTATCTGTCTGATGATAGATCTCTAGTACTCTGTGTTCATGGTCTGACCTATCTGTCTGATTGATAGATCTCTAGTACTCTGTGTTCATGGTCTGACCTATCTGTCTGATGATAGATCTCTAGTACTCTGTGTTCATGGTCTGACCTATCTGTCTGATTGATAGATCTCTAGTACTCTGTGTTCATGGTCTGACCTATCTGTCTGATTGATAGATCTCTAGTACTCTGTGTTCATGGTCTGACCTATCTGTCTGATTGATAGATCTCTAGTACTCTGTGTTCATGGTCTGACCTATCTGTCTGATTGATAGATCTCTAGTACTCTGTGTTCATGGTCTGACCTATCTGTCTGATTGATAGATCTCTAGTACTGTGTTCATGGTCTGACCTATCTGTCTGATTGATAGATCTCTAGTACTCTGTGTTCATGGTCTGACCTATCTGTCTGATTGATAGATCTCTAGTACTCTGTGTTCATGGTCTGACCTATCTGTCTGATTGATAGATCTCTAGTACTCTGTGTACATGGTCTGACCTATCTGTCTGATTGATAGATCTCTAGTACTCTGTGTACATGGTCTGACCTATCTGTCTGATTGATAGATCTCTAGTACTCTGTGTTCATGGTCTGACCTATCTGTCTGATTGATAGATCTCTAGTACTCTGTGTCATGGTCTGACCTATCTGTCTGATTGATAGATCTCTAGTACTCTGTGTTCATGGTTGACCTATCTGTCTGATGATAGATCTCTAGTACTCTGTGTTCATGGTCTGACCTATCTGTCTGATTGATAGATCTCTAGTACTCTGTGTTCATGGTCTGACCTATCTGTCTGATTGATAGATCTCTAGTACTCTGGTTCAGTCTGACCTATCTGTCTGATTGATAGATCTCTAGTACTTTGTTCATGGTCTGACCTATCTGTCTGATTGATAGATCTCTAGTACTCTGTGTTCATGGTCTGACCTATCTGTCTGATTGATAGATCTCTAGTACTCTGTGTTCATGGTCTGACCTATCTGTCTGATTGATAGATCTCTAGTACTGTGTGTTCATGGTCTGACCTATCTGTCTGATGATAGATCTCTAGTACTCTGTGTCATGGTCTGACCTATCTGTCTGATTGATAGATCTCTAGTACTCTGTGTTCATGGTCTGACCTATCTGTCTGATTGATAGATCTCTAGTACTCTGTGTACATGGTCTGACCTATCTGTCTGATTGATAGATCTCTAGTACTCTGTGTTCATGGTCTGACCTATCTGTCTGATTGATAGATCTCTAGTACTCTGTGTTCATGGTCTGACCTATCTGTCTGATTGATAGATCTCTAGTACTCTGTGTCATGGTCTGACCTATCTGTCTGATTGATAGATCTCTAGTACCTGGTTCATGTCTGACTATCTGTTGATAGATCTTAGTATCTGTGTTCATGGTCTGACCTATCTGTCTGATTGATAGATCTCTAGTACTCTGTGTTCATGTCTGACCTATCTGTCTGATTGATAGATCTCTAGTACTCTGTGTTCATGGTCTGACCTATCTGTCTGATGATAGATCTCTAGTACTCTGTGTTCATGGTCTGACCTATCTGTCTGATTGATAGATCTCTAGTACTCTGTGTTCATGGTCTGACCTATCTGTCTGATTGATAGATCTCTAGTACTCTGTGTTCATGGTCTGACCTATCTGTCTGATTGATAGATCTCTAGTACTCTGTGTTCATGGTCTGACCTATCTGTCTGATTGATAGATCTCTAGTACTGTGGTTCATGGTCTGACCTATCTGTCTGATTGATAGATCTCTAGTACTCTGTGTTCATGGTCTGACCTATCTGTCTGATTGATAGATCTCTAGTACTCTGTGTTCATGGTCTGACCTATCTGTCTGATTGATAGATCTCTAGTACTCTGTGTCATGGTCTGACCTATCTGTCTGATTGATAGATCTCTAGTACTCTGTGTTCATGGTCTGACCTATCTGTCTGATTGATAGATCTCTAGTACTCTGTGTTCATGGTCTGACCTATCTGTCTGATTGATAGATCTCTAGTACTCTGTGTTCATGGTCTGACCTATCTGTCTGATTGATAGATCTCTAGTACTCTGTGTCATGGTCTGACCTATCTGTCTGATTGATAGATCTCTAGTACTCTGTGTTCATGGTCTGACCTATCTGTCTGATTGATAGATCTCTAGTACTCTGTGTTCATGTTCTGACCTATCTGTCTGATTGATAGATCTCTAGTACTATGTTCATGGTCTGACCTATCTGTCTGATTGATAGATCTCTAGTACTCTGTGTTCATGGTCTGACCTATCTGTCTGATTGATAGATCTCTAGTACTCTGTGTTCATGGTCTGACCTATCTGTCTGATTGATAGATCTCTAGTACTCTGTGTTCATGGTCTGACCTATCTGTCTGATTGATAGATCTCTAGTACTCTGTGTTCATGGTCTGACCTATCTGTCTGATTGATAGATCTCTAGTACTCTGTGTCATGGTCTGACCTATCTGTCTGATGATAGATCTCTAGTACTGTGTGTTCATGGTCTGACCTATCTGTCTGATTGATAGAT
The DNA here is from genome assembly GCA_014155875.1 of Cepaea nemoralis. NCBI lineage: Eukaryota > Metazoa > Mollusca > Gastropoda > Stylommatophora > Helicidae > Cepaea > Cepaea nemoralis. The sequence continues at coordinate 518,380 of JACEFZ010027909.1, read as the reverse complement.
CTCTAGTACTTGTGTTCATGGTCTGACCTATCTGTCTGATTGATAGATCTCTAGTACTGTGTCATGGTTGACCTATCTGTCTGATTGATAGATCTCTAGTACTCTGTGTTCATGGTCTGACCTATCTGTCTGATGATAGATCTCTAGTACTCTGTGTTCATGGTCTGACCTATCTGTCTGATTGATAGATCTCTAGTACTCTGTGTTCATGGTCTGACCTATCTGTCTGATTGATAGATCTCTAGTACTCTGTGTTCATGGTCTGACCTATCTGTCTGATTGATAGATCTCTAGTACTCTGTGTTCATGGTCTGACCTATCTGTCTGATAGATCTCTAGTACTCTGTGTTCATGGTCTGACCTATCTGTCTGATTGATAGATCTCTAGTACTCTGTGTTCATGGTCTGACCTATCTGTCTGATTGATAGATCTCTAGTACTCTGTGTTCATGGTCTGACCTATCTGTCTGATTGATAGATCTCTAGTACTCTGTGTTCATGGTCTGACCTATCTGTCTGATTGATAGATCTCTAGTACTCTGTGTTCATGGTCTGACCTATCTGTCTGATTGATAGATCTCTAGTACTCTGTGTTCATGGTCTGACCTATCTGTCTGATTGATAGATCTCTAGTACTCTGTGTCATGGTCTGACCTATCTGTCTGATTGATAGATCCTAGTACTTGTTCATGTCGACCTATCTGTGATTGATAGATCTCTAGTACTCTGTGTCATGGTCTGACCTATCTGTCTGATTGATAGATCTCTAGTACTCTGTGTTCATGGTCTGACCTATCTGTCTGATTGATAGATCTCTAGTACTCTGTGTCATGTTCTGACCTATCTGTCTGATTGATAGATCTCTAGTACTTTGTTCATGGTCTGACCTATCTGTCTGATTGATAGATCTCTAGTACTCTGTGTTCATGGTCTGACCTATCTGTCTGATTGATAGATCTCTAGTACTGTGTGTACATGGTCTGACCTATCTGTCTGATTGATAGATCTCTAGTACTCTGTGTCATGTCTGACCTATCTGTCTGATGATAGATCTCTAGTACTCTGTGTCATGGTCTGACCTATCTGTCTGATTGATAGATCTCTAGTACTCTGTGTTCATGGTCTGACCTATCTGTCTGATTGATAGATCTCTAGTACTCTGTGTTCATGTCTGACCTATCTGTCTGATTGATAGATCTCTAGTACCTGTGTTCATGGTCTGACCTATCTGTCTGATTGATAGATCTCTAGTACTCTGTGTCATGTCTGACCTATCTGTCTGATTGATAGATCTCTAGTACTCTGTGTCATGGTCTGACCTATCTGTCTGATTGATAGATCTCTAGTACTCTGTGTCATGGTCTGACCTATCTGTCTGATTGATAGATCTCTAGTACTCTGTGTACATGGTCTGACCTATCTGTCTGATTGATAGATCTCTAGTACTCTGTGTTCATGGTCTGACCTATCTGTCTGATTGATAGATCTCTAGTACTCTGTGTTCATGGTCTGACCTATCTGTCTGATTGATAGATCTCTAGTACTCTGTGTCATGGTCTGACCTATCTGTCTGATTGATAGATCTCTAGTACTCTGTGTCATGGTCTGACCTATCTGTCTGATTGATAGATCTCTAGTACTCTGTGTTCATGGTCTGACCTATCTGTCTGATTGATAGATCTCTAGTACTCTGTGTCATGGTCTGACCTATCTGTCTGATTGATAGATCTCTAGTACTCTGTGTTCATGGTCTGACCTATCTGTCTGATTGATAGATCTCTAGTACTCTGTGTTCATGGTCTGACCTATCTGTCTGATTGATAGATCTCTAGTACTCTGTGTTCATGGTCTGACCTATCTGTCTGATTGATAGATCTCTAGTACTCTGTGTCATGTTCTGACCTATCTGTCTGATTGATAGATCTCTAGTACTCTGTGTTCATGTCTGACCTATCTGTCTGATTGATAGATCTCTAGTACTCTGTGTACATGGTCTGACCTATCTGTCTGATTGATAGATCTCTAGTACTCTGTGTCATGGTCTGACCTATCTGTCTGATGATAGATCTCTAGTACTCTGTGTCATGGTCTGACCTATCTGTCTGATTGATAGATCTCTAGTACTCTGTGTTCATGGTCTGACCTATCTGTCTGATTGATAGATCTCTAGTACTGTGTGTCATGTCTGACCTATCTGTCTGATTGATAGATCTCTAGTACTCTGTGTTCATGGTCTGACCTATCTGTCTGATGATAGATCTCTAGTACTCTGTGTCATGTTCTGACCTATCTGTCTGATTGATAGATCTCTAGTACTCTGTGTACATGTTCTGACCTATCTGTCTGATTGATAGATCTCTAGTACTCTGTGTTCATGGTCTGACCTATCTGTCTGATGATAGATCTCTAGTACTCTGTGTTCATGGTCTGACCTATCTGTCTGATTGATAGATCTCTAGTACTTGTGTCATGGTCTGACCTATCTGTCTGATTGATAGATCTCTAGTACTATGTTCATGGTCTGACCTATCTGTCTGATTGATAGATCTCTAGTACTCTGTGTTCATGGTCTGACCTATCTGTCTGATTGATAGATCTCTAGTACTCTGTGTACATGTTCTGACCTATCTGTCTGATTGATAGATCTCTAGTACTCTTGTTCATGGTCTGACCTATCTGTCTGATTGATAGATCTCTAGTACTCTGTGTTCATGGTCTGACCTATCTGTCTGATTGATAGATCTCTAGTACTCTGTGTACATGGTCTGACCTATCTGTCTGATTGATAGATCTCTAGTACTCTGTGTTCATGGTCTGACCTATCTGTCTGATGATAGATCTCTAGTACTTGTGTCATGGTCTGACCTATCTGTCTGATTGATAGATCTCTAGTACTCTGTGTTCATGGTCTGACCTATCTGTCTGATTGATAGATCTCTAGTACTCTGTGTTCATGGTCTGACCTATCTGTCTGATTGATAGATCTCTAGTACTCTGTTTCATGGTCTGACCTATCTGTCTGATTGATAGATCTCTAGTACTCTGTGTTCATGGTCTGACCTATCTGTCTGATATGATCTCTAGTACTCTGTGTACATGTTCTGACCTATCTGTTGATTGATAGATCTCTAGTACTTGTCATGGTCTGACCTATCTGTCTGATTGATAGATCTCTAGTACTCTGTGTTCATGGTCTGACCTATCTGTCTGATGATAGATCTCTAGTACTCTGTGTCATGGTCTGACCTATCTGTCTGATTGATAGATCTCTAGTACTCTGTGTTCATGTCTGACCTATCTGTCTGATTGATAGATCTCTAGTACTCTGTGTCATGGTGTGACCTATCTGTCTGATGATAGATACTCTAGTACTCTGTGTTCATGGTCTGACCTATCTGTCTGATTGATAGATCTCTAGTACTCTGTGTTCATGGTCTGACCTATCTGTCTGATTGATAGATCTCTAGTACTCTGTGTTCATGGTCTGACCTATCTGTCTGATGATAGATCTCTAGTACTGTGTTCATGGTCTGACCTATCTGTCTGATTGATAGATCTCTAGTACTATGTGTCATGGTCTGACTATCTGTCTGATGATAGATCTCTAGTACATCTGTGTTCATGGTCTGACCTATCTGTCTGATTGATAGATCTCTAGTACTCTGTGTTCATGGTCTGACCTATCTGTCTGATGATAGATCTCTAGTACTCTGTGTACATGGTCTGACCTATCTGTCTGATGATAGATCTCTAGTACTTGTGTTCATGGTCTGACCTATCTGTCTGATTGATAGATCTCTAGTACTTGTGTTCATGGTCTGACCTATCTGTCTGATTGATAGATCTCTAGTACTGTTGTCATGTTGACCTATCGTTGATGATGATCTCTAGTACCTGTGTATGGTTGACCTTCTGATTGATAGATCTCTAGTACTCTGTGTTCATGGTCTGACCTATCTGTCTGATGATAGATCTCTAGTACTTGTGTTCATGGTTGACTATCTGTCTGATGATCGATCTCTAGTACTCTGTGTCATGGTCTGACCTATCTGTTGATTGATAGATCTCTAGTACACTGTGTACATGTTCGACCTATCTGTCTGATGAGATCTCTAGTACTCTGTGTCATGGTTGACATCTGTCTGATTGATAGATCTCTAGTACTCTGTGTACAGTTTGACCTATCTGTCTGATTGATAGATCTCTAGTACTCGTGGTCATGTCTGACCTATCTGTCGATGATAGATTTCTAGTACTTTGTCATGGTCTGACCTATCTGTCTGATTGATAGATCTCTAGTACTCTGTGTTCATGTCTGACCTATCTGTCTGATTGATAGATCTCTAGTACTTTGTTCATGGTCTGACCTATCTGTCTGATTGATAGATCTCTAGTACTCTGTGTGTACATGTTCTGACCTATCTGTCTGATTGATAGATTCTAGTACTCTGTGTCATGGTCTGACCTATCTGTTGATTGATAGATCTCTAGTAACTTTGTTCATGGTCTGACCTATCTGTCTGATTGATAGATCTCTAGTACTCTGTGTACATGGTCTGACCTATCTGTCTGATTGATAGATCTCTAGTACTGTGTTCATGGTCTGACCTATCGTCTGATTGATAGATCTCTAGTACTTGTGTCATGGTCTGACCTATCTGTCTGATTGATAGATCTCTAGTACTCTGTGTACATGGTCTGACCTATCTGTCTGATTGATAGATCTCTAGTACTCTGTGTTCATGGAGATGTGTATAAGAGACAGGTGTACATGTTCTGACCTATCTGTCTGATTGATAGATCTCTAGTACTCTGTGTTCATGGTCTGACCTATCTGTCTGATTGATAGATCTCTAGTACTGTGTGTCATGTTCTGACCTATCTGTCTGATTGATAGATCTCTAGTACTCTGTGTTCATGGTCTGACCTATCTGTCTGATTGATAGATCTCTAGTACTGTGGTTCATGTTCTGACCTATCTGTCTGATTGATAGATCTCTAGTACTCTGTGTTCATGTTCTGACCTATCTGTCTGATTGATAGATCTCTAGTACTCTGTGTCATGTCTGACCTATCTGTCTGATTGATAGATCTCTAGTACTGTGTGTCATGGTCTGACCTATCTGTCTGATTGATACTCTCTAGTACTCTGTGTTCATGGTCTGACCTATCTGTCTGATGATAGATCTCTAGTACTGTGTGTTCATGGTCTGACCTATCTGTCTGATTGATAGATCTCTAGTACTCTGTGTACATGGTCTGACCTATCTGTCTGATTGATAGATCTCTAGTACTGTGTTTATGGTCTGACCTATCTGTCTGATTGATAGATCTCTAGTACTGTGTGTTCATGTCTGACCTATCTGTCTGATTGATAGAATCTCTAGTACTCTGTGTTCATGTTCTGACCTATCTGTCTGATGATAGATCTCTAGTACTGTGTGTACATGGTCTGACCTGTCTGTCTGATTGATAGATCTCTAGTACTGTGTCATGGTCTGACCTATCTGTCTGATTGATAGATCTCTAGTACTGTGTGTACATGGTCTGACCTATCTGTCTGATTGATAGATCTCTAGTACTGTGTGTTCATGGTCTGACCTATCTGTCTGATTGATAGATCTCTAGTACTGTGTTCATGGTCTGACCTATCTGTCTGATTGATAGATCTCTAGTACTGTGTGTTCATGGTCTGACCTATCTGTCTGATTGATAGATCTCTAGTACTGTGTGTTCATGGTCTGACCTATCTGTCTGATTGATAGATCTCTAGTACTGTGTTCATGGTCTGACCTATCTGTCTGATTGATAGATCTCTAGTACTTGTGTTCATGGTCTGACCTATCGGTCTGATTGATAGATCTCTAGTACTGTGTGTTCATGGTCTGACCTATCTGTCTGATTGATAGATCTCTAGTACTGTGTGTCATGGTCTGACCTATCTGTCTGATGATAGATCTCTAGTACTGTGGGTTCATGTCGACCTATCTGTCTGATTGATAGATCTCTAGTACTGTGTGATCATGGTCTGACCTATCTGTCTGATTGATAGATCTCTAGTACTCGTGTGTTCATGGTCTGACCTATCTGTCTGATTGATATAGATCTCTAGTACTGTGTGTTCATGGTCTGACCTATCTGTCTGATTGATAGATCTCTAGTACTCTGTGTTCATGGTCTGACCTATCTGTCTGATTGATAGATCTCTAGTACTGTGTGTACATGGTCTGACTATCTGTCTGATTGATAGATCTCTAGTACTGTGTGTTCATGGTCTGACCTATCTGTCTGATTGATAGATCTCTAGTACTGTGTGTTCATGGTCTGACCTATCTGTCTGATTGATAGATCTCTAGTACTGTGTGTTCATGGTCTGACCTATCTGTCTGATTGATAGATCTCTAGTACTGTGTGTTCATGGTCTGACCTATCTGTCTGATGATAGATCTCTAGTACTGTGTGTACATGGTCTGACCTATCTGTCTGATGATAGATCTCTAGTACTCTGTGTCATGGTCTGACCTATCTGTCTGATTGATAGATCTCTAGTACTTGTGTTCATGGTCTGACCTATCTGTCTGATTGATAGATCTCTAGTACTCTGTGTTCATGGTCTGACCTATCTGTCTGATTGATAGATCTCTAGTACTCTGTGTCATGGTCTGACCTATCTGTCTGATGATAGATCTCTAGTACTATGTGTTCATGGTCGACCTATCTGTCTGATTGATAGATCTCTAGTACTGTGTGTTCATGGTCTGACCTATCTGTCTGATGATAGATCTCTAGTACTCTGTGTTCATGGTCTGACCTATCTGTCTGATTGATAGATCTCTAGTACTGCTGTGTTTCATGGTCTGACCTATCTGTCTGATTGATAGATTACTCTAGTACTGTGTGTTCATGGTCTGACCTATCTGTCTGATTGATAGATCTCTCAGTACTTGTGTTCATGGTCTTGACCTATCTGTCTGATTGATAGATCTCTAGTACTGTGTGTTCATGGTCATGACCTATCTGTTTGATTGATAGATCTCTAGTACACTGTGTTCATGTCTGACCTATCTGTCTGATTGATAGATCTCTTAGTACTCTGTGTTCATGGTCTGACCTATCTGTCTGATTGATAGATCTCTAGTACTCTGTGTTCATGGTCTGACTATCTGTCTGATTGTCTGATAGATCTCTAGTACTCTGGTGTTCATGTCGGACCTATCTGTCTGATTGATAGATCTCTAGTACACTGTGTCATGGTCTGACCTATCTGTCTGATGATAGATCGCTAGTACTGTGTGTTCATGGTCTGACCTATCTGTCTGATTGATAGATCTCTAGTACTGTGTGTTCATGGTCTGACCTATCTGTCTGATTGATAGATCTCTAGTACACTGTGTTCATGGTCTGACCTATCTGTCTGATTGATAGATCTCTAGTACTGTGTTCATGGTCTGACCTATCTGTCTGATTGATAGATCTCTAGTACTGTGTGTTCATGGTCTGACCTATCTGTCTGATTGATAGATCTCTAGTACTGTGTGTTCATGGTCTGACCTATCTGTCTGATTGATAGATCTCTAGTACACTGTGTTCATGGTCTGACCTATCTGTCTGATTGATAGATCTCTAGTACTCGTGTGTCATGGTCTGACCTATCTGTCTGATTGATAGATCTCTAGTACTCTGTGTTCATGGTCTGACCTATCTGTCTGATTGATAGATCTCTAGTACTCTGTGTTCATGGTCTGACCTATCTGTCTGATTGATAGATCCTCTAGTACACTGTGTTCATGGTTGACCTATCTGTCTGATGATAGATCTCTAGTACTGTGTGTTCATGTCTGACCTATCTGTCTGATTGATAGATCTCTAGTACACTGTGTTCATGGTCTGACTATCTGTCTGATTGATAGATCTCTAGTATCTGTGTTCATGGTCTGACCTATCTGTCTGATTGATATCTTCTAGTACTGGTGTTCATGGTCTGACCTATCTGTCTGATTGATAGATCTCTAGTCCTCTGTGTTCATGGTCTGACCTATCTGTCTGATGATAGATCTTAGTACTGTGTGTCATGGTCTGACCTATCTGTCTGATTGATAGATCTCTAGTACTGTGTTCATGGTTGACTATCTGTGATGATAGATCTCTAGTACCTGTGTTCATGGTCTGACCTATCTGTCTAGATTGATAGATCTCTAGTACTGTCATGGTCTGACCTATCTGTCGATTGATAGATCTTAGTACTCTGTGTATAGTCGACCTATCTGTCTGATTGATAGATCTCTAGTACTCGTGTGTTCATGGTCTGACCTATCTGTCTGATGATAGATCTCTAGTACTCTGTGTTCATGGTCTGACCTATCTGTCTGATTGATAGATCTCTAGTACTGTGTGTTCATGGTCTGACCTATCTGTCTGATGATAGATCTCTAGTACTGTGTGTTCATGGTCTGACCTATCTGTCTGATGATAGATCTCTAGTACTGTGTTCATGGTCTGACTATCTGTTGATTGATAGATCTCTAGTACTGTGTTCATGGTCTGACCTATCTGTCTGATTGATAGATCTCTAGTACTGTGTTCATGTTCTGACCTATCTGTCTGATTGATAGATCTCTAGTACTCTGTGTTCATGGTCTGACCTATCTGTCTGATTGATAGATCTCTAGTACTCTGTGTTCATGGTCTGACCTATCTGTCTGATTGATAGATCTCTAGTACTCTGTGTTCATGGTCTGACCTATCTGTCTGATTGATAGATCTCTAGTACTTGTGTTCATGTCTGACCTATCTGTCTGATTGATAGATCTCTAGTACTCTGTGTTCATGGTCTGACCTATCTGTCTGATTGATAGATCTCTAGTACTCTGTGTTCATGGTCTGACCTATCTGTCTGATTGATAGATCTCTAGTACACTGTGTTCATGGTCTGACCTATCTGTCTGATTGATAGATCTCTAGTACTGTGTTCATGGTCTGACCTATCTGTCTGATTGATAGATCTCTAGTACTCTGTGTACATGGTCTGACCTATCTGTCTGATTGATAGATCTCTAGTACTCTGTGTTCATGGTCTGACCTATCTGTCTGATTGATAGATCTCTAGTACTCTGTGTTCATGGTCTGACCTATCTGTCTGATTGATAGATCTCTAGTACTCTGTGTTCATGGTCTGACCTATCTGTCTGATTGATAGATCTCTAGTACTCTGTGTTCATGGTCTGACCTATCTGTCTGATTGATAGATCTCTAGTACTCTGTGTTCATGGTCTGACCTATCTGTCTGATTGATAGATCTCTAGTACTCTGTGTTCATGGTTCTGACCTATCTGTCTGATTGATAGATCTCTAGTACTCGGTGTTCATAGGTTCTGACCTATCTGTCTGATTGATAGATCTCTAGTACTCTGTGTTACATGTCTCTGACCTATCTGTCTGATTGATAGATCTCTAGTACTCTGTGTTCATGGTCTGACCTATCTGTCTGATTGATAGATCTCTAGTACTCTGTGTTCATGGTCTGACCTATCTGTCTGATTGATAGATCTCTAGTACTCTGTGTTCATGGTCTGACCTATCTGTCTGATTGATAGATCTCTAGTACTCTGTGTTCATGGTCTGACCTATCTGTCTGATTGATAGATCTCTAGTACTGTGTGTTCATGGTCTGACCTATCTGTCTGATTGATAGATCTCTAGTACTGTGTTCATGGTCTGACCTATCTGTCTGATTGATAGATCTCTAGTACTGTGTTCATGGTCTGACCTATCTGTCTGATTGATAGATCTCTAGTACTGGTGTGTGCTATTGTCTGACCTATCTGTCTGATTGATGATCTCTAGTACTGTGTTCATAGTCTGACCTATCTGTCTGATGATAGATCTCTAGTACTGTGTTCATGGTCTGACCTATCTGTCTGATTGATAGATCTCTAGTACTGTGTGTTCATGTCTGACCTATCTGTCTGATTGATAGATCTCTAGTACTGTGTTCATGTTCTGACCTATCTGTCTGATTGATAGATCTCTAGTACTGTGTTCATGGTCTGACCTATCTGTCTGATTGATAGATCTCTAGTACTGTGTTCATGGTCTGACCTATCTGTCTGATTGATAGATCTCTAGTACTGTGTGTTCATGGTCTGACCTATCTGTCTGATTGATAGATCTCTAGTACTGTGTTCATGGTCTGACCTATCTGTCTGATTGATAGATCTCTAGTACTCTGTGTTCATGGTCTGACCTATCTGTCTGATTGATAGATCTCTAGTACTCTGTGTTCATGGTCTGACCTATCTGTCTGATTGATAGATCTCTCGTACTCTTGTGTTTCCTCGGTCTGACCTATCTGTCCTGATGATAGATCCTCTAGTACACTGTGTTCATGGTCTGACCTATCTGTCATGATTGATAGATCTCTCGTACTCTGTGTTCATGTTCTGACCTATCTGCTCTGCATTGATAGATCTCTATTACTCTGCTGTTCATGTATCTAGCATCCTATCTCGTCTGCATTGATAGATTCTCTAGTTCAACTCTGTGTTACAATGGTCTGACCTATACCTGTCTGCTTGATAGAATCCGTCTCGTACTCTGGTTCATGTCTGACCTATCTGTCTGATTGATAGATCTCTAGTACTTGTGTTCATGTTCTGACCTATCTGTCTGATTGATAGATCTCTAGTACTCGGTGTTCATGGTCCTAGACCTATCTGTCTGATTGATAGATCTCTAGTACTCTGTGTTCATGGTCTGACCTATCTGTCTGATTGATAGATCTCTCGTACTCTGTGTTCATGGTCTGACCTATCTGTCTGATTGATAGATCTCTAGTACTGTGTGTTCATGTCTGACCTATCTGTCTGATTGATAGATCTCTAGTACTCTGTGTTCATGTCTGACCTATCTGTCTGATTGATAGATCTCTTAGTACTTGTGTCATGTCTGACCTATCTGTCTGATTGATAGATCTCTAGTACTCTGTTTCATGGTTCTGACCTATCTGTCTGATTGATAGATCTCTAGTACTGTGTGTTCATGGTCTGACCTATCTGTCTGATTGATAGATCTCTAGCTACTCTGTGTTCATGAGTCTGACCTATCTGTCTGATTGATAGATCTCTAGTACTCTGTGTTCATGGTCTGACCTATCTGTCTGATGATAGATCTCTAGTACTGTTGTTGTACATAGTCTGACCTATCTGTCTGATTGATAGATCTCTAGTACTCTGTTTTCATGCGTTGACCTATCTGTCTGATTGATAGATTCTAGTACTGTGTGTTCATGGTCTGACCCTATCTGTCTGATTGATAGATCTCTAGTACTCTGTGTTCCATGGTCTGACCTATCTGTCTGATTGATAGATCTCTAGTACTGTGTGTTCATGGTCTGACCTATCTGTCTGATTGATAGATCTCTAGTACTCTGTGTACATGGTCTGACCTATCTGTCTGATTGATAGATCTCTAGTACTGTGTGTTCATGGTCTGACCTATCTGTCTGATTGATAGATCTCTAGTACTGTGTGTACATGGTCTGACCTATCTGTCTGATTGATAGATCTCTAGTACTGTGTTCATGGTCTGACCTATCTGTCTGATTGATAGATCTCTAGTACTCTGTGTTCATGGTCTGACCTATCTGTCTGATTGATAGATCTCTAGTACTGTGTGTTCATGGTCTGACCTATCTGTCTGATGATAGATCTCTAGTACTCTGTGTTCATGGTCTGACCTATCTGTCTGATTGATAGATCTCTAGTACTCTGTGTTCATGGTCTGACCTATCTGTCTGATTGATAGATCTCTAGTACTGTGTGTACATGGTCTGACCTATCTGTCTGATTGATAGATCTCTAGTACTCTGTGTTCATGGTCTGACCTATCTGTCTGATGATAGATCTCTAGTACTGTGTGTACATGGTCTGACCTATCTGTCTGATTGATAGATCTCTAGTACTCTGTGTTCATGGTCTGACCTATCTGTCTGATTGATAGATCTCTAGTACTGTGTGTACATGGTCTGACCTATCTGTCTGATTGATAGATCTCTAGTACTGTGTGTACATGTTCTGACCTATCTGTCTGATTGATAGATCTCTAGTACTGTGTGTTCATGGTCTGACCTATCTGTCTGATTGATAGATCTCTAGTATGTGTCATGGTCTGACCTATCGTCTGATTGATAGATCTCTAGTACTCGTGTTCATGTTGACCTATCTGTCTGATGTAGATCTCTAGACTGTGTCATGGTCTGACCTATCTGTCTGATTGATAGATCTCTAGTACTCTGTGTTCATGGTCTGACCTATCTGTCTGATTGATAGATCTCTAGTACTCTGTGTTCATGGTCTGACCTATCTGTCTGATGATAGATCTCTAGTTACTGGTGTACATGGTCTGACCTATCTGTCTGATTGATAGATCTCTAGTACTCTGTGTTCATGTTCTGACCTATCTGTCTGATTGATAGATCTCTAGTACTCTGTGTTCATGGTCTGACCTATCTGTCTGATTGATAGATCTCTAGTACTCTGTGTTCATGGTCTGACCTATCTGTCCTGATTGATTAGATCTCTAGTACTGTGTGTACATGGTCTGACCTATCTGTCTGATTGATAGATCTCTAGTACTGTTGTGTTCATGGTTCTGACCTATCTGTCTGATTGATAGATCTCTAGTACTGTGTGTACATGGTTCTGACCTATCTGTCTGATGATAGATCTCTAGTTACTGTGTGTTCATGTCTGACCTATCTGTCTGATTGATAGATCTCTAGTACTCTGTGTTCATGGTCTGACCTATCTGTCTGATTGATAGATCTCTAGTACTGTGTGTTCATGGTCTGACCTATCTGTCTGATTGATAGATCTCTAGTACTGTGTTCATGGTCTGACCTATCTGTCTGATTGATAGATCTCTAGTACTGTGTGTTCATGTCTGACCTATCTGTCTGATTGATAGATCTCTAGTACTGTGTGTACATGGTCTGACCTATCTGTCTGATTGATAGACTCTCTAGTACTGTGTGTACATGGTCTGACCTATCTGTCTGATTGATAGATCTCTAGTACTGTGTGTTCATGGTCTGACCTATCTGTCTGATTGATAGATCTCTAGTACTGTGTGTACATGGTCTGACCTATCTGTCTGATTGATAGATCTCTAGTACTGTGTGTACATGGTCTGACCTATCTGTCTGATTGATAGATCTCTAGTACTGTGTGTTCATGGTCTGACCTATCTGTCTGATTGATAGATCTCTAGTACTGTGTGTTCATGGTCTAACCTATCTGTCTGATTGATAGATCTCTAGTACTGTGTGTACATGGTCTGACCTATCTGTTTGATTGATAGATCTCTAGTACTGTGTGTTCATGGTCTGACCTATCTGTCTGATTGATAGATCTCTAGTACTCTGTGTTCATGGTCTGACCTATCTGTCTGATTGATAGATCTCTAGTACTGTGTGTACATGGTCTGACCTATCTGTCTGATTGATAGATCTCTAGTACTGTGTGTTCATGGTCTGACCTATCTGTCTGATTGATAGATCTCTAGTACTGTGTGTACATGGTCTGACCTATCTGTCTGATTGATAGATCTCTAGTACTGTGTGTACATGGTCTGACCTATCTGTCTGATTGATAGATCTCTAGTACTGTGTGTTCATGGTCTGACCTATCTGTCTGATTGATAGATCTCTAGTACTCTGTGTTCATGGTCTGACCTATCTGTCTGATTGATAGATCTCTAGTACTGTGTGTACATGGTCTGACCTATCTGTCTGATTGATAGATCTCTAGTACTGTGTGTTCATGTTCTGACCTATCTGTCTGATTGATAGATCTCTAGTACTGTGTACATGGTCTGACCTATCTGTCTGATTGATAGATCTCTAGTACTGTGTGTTCATAGTCTGACCTATCTGTCTGATTGATAGATCTCTAGTACTGTGTGTTCATGTTCTGACCTATCTGTCTGATTGATAGATCTCTAGTACTGTGTACATGGTCTGACCTATCTGTCTGATTGATAGATCTCTAGTACTCTGTGTTCATGGTCTGACCTATCTGTCTGATTGATAGATCTCTAGTACTGTGTGTTCATAGTCTGACCTATCTGTCTGATTGATAGATCTCTAGTACTGTGTGTTCATGTTCTGACCTATCTGTCTGATTGATAGATCTCTAGTACTGTGTACATAGTCTGACCTATCTGTCTGATTGATAGATCTCTAGTACTGTGTGTTCATAGTCTGACCTATCTGTCTGATTGATAGATCTCTAGTACTGTGTGTTCATGTTCTGACCTATCTGTCTGATTGATAGATCTCTAGTACTCTGTGTACATGGTCTGACCTATCTGTCTGATTGATAGATCTCTAGTACTCTGTGTTCATAGTCTGACCTATCTGTCTGATTGATAGATCTCTAGTACTGTGTGTTCATAGTCTGACCTATCTGTCTGATTGATAGATCTCTAGTACTATGTGTTCATGTTCTGACCTATCTGTCTGATTGATAGATCTCTAGTACTGTGTACATAGTCTGACCTATCTGTCTGATTGATAGATCTCTAGTACTCTGTGTACATAGTCTGACCTATCTGTCTGATTGATAGATCTCTAGTACTGTGTGTTCATAGTCTGACCTATCTGTCTGATTGATAGATCTCTAGTACTATGTGTTCATGTTCTGACCTATCTGTCTGATTGATAGATCTCTAGTACTCTGTGTTCATAGTCTGACCTATCTGTCTGATTGATAGATCTCTAGTACTGTGTGTTCATAGTCTGACCTATCTGTCTGATTGATAGATCTCTAGTACTATGTGTTCATGTTCTGACCTATCTGTCTGATTGATAGATCTCTAGTACTATGTGTTCATAGTCTGACCTATCTGTCTGATTGATAGATCTCTAGTACTCTGTGTTCATAGTCTGACCTATCTGTCTGATTGATAGATCTCTAGTACTATGTGTTCATGTTCTGACCTATCTGTCTGATTGATAGATCTCTAGTACTGTGTGTTCATAGTCTGACCTATCTGTCTGATTGATAGATCTCTAGTACTGTGTGTTCATAGTCTGACCTATCTGTCTGATTGATAGATCTCTAGTACTGTGTGTTCATAGTCTGACCTATCTGTCTGATTGATAGATCTCTAGTACTGTGTGTTCATAGTCTGACCTATCTGTCTGATTGATAGATCTCTAGTACTGTGTGTTCATAGTCTGACCTATCTGTCTGATTGATAGATCTCTAGTACTGTGTGTTCATAGTCTGACCTATCTGTCTGATTGATAGATCTCTAGTACTGTGTTCATGGTCTGACCTATCTGTCTGATTGATAGATCTCTAGTACTGTGTGTTCATAGTCTGACCTATCTGTCTGATTGATAGATCTCTAGTACTATGTGTTCATGTTCTGACCTATCTGTCTGATTGATAGATCTCTAGTACTGTGTTCATA
This sequence comes from Cepaea nemoralis, assembly GCA_014155875.1. Classification (NCBI taxonomy): domain Eukaryota; kingdom Metazoa; phylum Mollusca; class Gastropoda; order Stylommatophora; family Helicidae; genus Cepaea; species Cepaea nemoralis. The sequence goes on along the minus strand of JACEFZ010027909.1, from coordinate 502,906 downwards.
GTCTGACCTATCTGTCTGATTGATAGATCTCTAGTACTGTGTGTTCATAGTCTGACCTATCTGTCTGATTGATAGATCTCTAGTACTGTGTGTTCATAGTCTGACCTATCTGTCTGATTGATAGATCTCTAGTACTGTGTTCATGGTCTGACCTATCTGTCTGATTGATAGATCTCTAGTACTCTGTGTTCATAGTCTGACCTATCTGTCTGATTGATAGATCTCTAGTACTCTGTGTTCATGGTCTGACCTATCTGTCTGATTGATAGATCTCTAGTACTGTGTTCATAGTCTGACCTATCTGTCTGATTGATAGATCTCTAGTACTATGTGTTCATGGTCTGACCTATCTGTCTGATTGATAGATCTCTAGTACTGTGTTCATAGTCTGACCTATCTGTCTGATTGATAGATCTCTAGTACTGTGTGTTCATAGTCTGACCTATCTGTCTGATTGATAGATCTCTAGTACTGTGTGTTCATAGTCTGACCTATCTGTCTGATTGATAGATCTCTAGTACTGTGTTCATGGTCTGACCTATCTGTCTGATTGATAGATCTCTAGTACTCTGTGTTCATGGTCTGACCTATCTGTCTGATTGATAGATCTCTAGTACTCTGTGTTCATAGTCTGACCTATCTGTCTGATTGATAGATCTCTAGTACTCTGTGTACATGTTCTGACCTATCTGTCTGATTGATAGATCTCTAGTACTGTGTTCATAGTCTGACCTATCTGTCTGATTGATAGATCTCTAGTACTGTGTGTTCATAGTCTGACCTATCTGTCTGATTGATAGATCTCTAGTACTCTGTGTTCATAGTCTGACCTATCTGTCTGATTGATAGATCTCTAGTACTCTGTGTACATGTTCTGACCTATCTGTCTGATTGAAAGATCTCTAGTACTCTGTGTTCATGGTCTGACCTATCTGTCTGATTGATAGATCTCTAGTACTCTGTGTTCATGGTCTGACCTATCTGTCTGATTGATAGATCTCTAGTACTCTGTGTTCATGGTCTGACCTATCTGTCTGATTGATAGATCTCTAGTACTCTGTGTTCATGGTCTGACCTATCTGTCTGATTGATAGATCTCTAGTACACTGTGTTCATAGTCTGACCTATCTGTCTGATTGATAGATCTCTAGTACTCTGTGTTCATAGTCTGACCTATCTGTCTGATTGATAGATCTCTAGTACACTGTGTTCATGGTCTGACCTATCTGTCTGATTGATACATCTCTAGTACTGTGTGCTCATGGTCTGACCTATCTGTCTGATTGATAGATCTCTAGTACTCTAACGTGACTGGGTATAGCATTAATATATCCACGTGTCATAGTGTAGGATCCAGGTAGAAGGTAGACCTGGCTAGTGGCGACAATTTATGTCCTAGGTATGCAGCTGGTCGTATGTCAACATATACTTGTCCTTTCAGCAAGGCACTGTCGGCATTTGGAAGGTGACACATTTGAATCTGGGTATGCATATGGCTTTCCAATGTTCTTCTGTTGTCTAGCAGTATGTCGTCTTACCTCTATTTGTTACCCTTGCTTTCTCTGAGTGCAAATCAGTCTAGAACCACATTTGTTTTTAGACATTATTAACCAGATCAGAAATTTCATTCCTGGTTAGACAATGGTTTATTAGTGATTGGGGTATAAATCAAGTATTTAATTTGCTACGATCAGTGTTTGCTATGTGACTCTTCCAGCATGGGTAACACACATGATGGTGTGCTTCAGGTCTTCACTGATCCCCAGAGTTTGTCTTGCAGGGTCACTCCAGTCGGCCAGGTTGACCTCCCTCAGCTCGGAGAAGTCAGAGCTGTATTGAAGGACATGCTTGGGTTTTGATGCAGTGCTTCTCATCTGCAAGAGGCAGGGCCAGTGAGACCCATTCGGTAGAGGTGTGCTCTGAGTCCACAATGACGTGCTCTGAGTGGCAACTACCAGAGCACGCCCTGAAGCTTCAGCTGTGAACAAAGCCCTCAGATGCCAGGAATGGACATCAAAGTACTACAATTTAGTCTTTTCTGTGGGCCAGGATATTCTACTGTTTGTGTTTATCTTGGAAAAAGTAACAGCCTCTTTATCATAACAGAAACACTCTTTCCTCTCAGGATAACGATGATCCAACATGGCCAGAGGTTAGAGAAATAGCAAGTTCATAAAATCAGGTATTCCTTCCTGCAGAAATAATTTGTGTTTTCAGCTTTTCCCCCCAAGTTGCTAGCCTCATTGAACATTAGTGAATCTATAAGAATCTCAATACAAACTGGAAATGAATGTACACAATTGTTTAGATAATTTATTTTACTGGCTGTTGTGAATGGAATTGTTTTGGCCATCATAATGCAGATGTCTCATCTATTAAAGAAAATACAAGAAAGGTTATCGGGACTTCCAAATTAGTGTCAATTTGGTGAGATCTTTTACTTCAGCACACAAATGTGCAAAAATACAACGTGGCACAGATCAAACGACAACGACAAGTGAAAATCAGAAACCATGCAGCAGACAGTTTACCCATGATTCTACTCATTTGCAGGGAAATTTCCTTTGGGTTGCAGGGAAAAAACATTAACAGAAAAAAATATTTTAGAAATTAATTCAATAAATGATAGCAGGAAGCAATACATTTCACAACAGTATACAAAGATAATCAGAGATCTGTATGCCAGGTAACTCAGCTGCAAGTGAGGGTAAATTTTCATGGCTATTATTGCCAGCTGAAAACCAATAACAGATAACTTTGATGCATTTCTGATGCCAAACTTGTCCTAGCTCTGCTCTCTTTTTGTGAAGAAAGTGGTGAGAGGAAAGGAATCAATCATCCCATCTCATAATGTTGTGATTTTGTTATGTTTCCTGACCCCTCCCCTCCTCCATGGTTGTATTTGCTTTAGGATTGTGCTTACTTTTACCAGTAATGTGGGTCTCTGTGTTTTAACTCTTTTGGTCTGTTTACCAAAAGTGTAGGTCTCTATGTTTTAACTCTTTTGGTCCCTTTACCAAAAGTGTGGGTCTCTATGTTTTAACTCTTTTGGTTCCTTTACCAAAAGTGTGGACCTTTGAGTTTTAAATCTGTCAGTCCCATACTTTCCTGTACCAATTGCCCTCATAACATTGCAGTTAAAATTATTCTCTTCCACCATGTATCTGTCTTCCTTGTTGATCCAAGCACTAACATTGTGTTCTCAGAGACACCTTAACTGGCATACATATGGGACTGCAACCTCAGACATGCCAGTTGACAGTAGGATCATCATCATTCCTGTTAGGCACTAGGGCTGGCCTCAGAGCTCGGTGTAAGACCTGCCCACATGTGCTCTCTGTTTTAACATTTCCCAGAGACATATTTAACATCAGAGAGGTGTTTTCTTCACATCGTCTATGCCATCATTTGCAAACGGTGTACTGTCAGGCATATTGGTGAAGTCAACCTTTGCTTAGCAGATGGGATCTGATAACAACTTCTAGATATCTGTAACAACAACCCTCAGCAAGTTTCCACTACTTCAACAGCACTGATCACTGTGGGCTGTCCAATGTTCAGGCTACAGCCATCTAATCATGCTCATCGGATGAAAGATATTAACAAACCACTGAAAACCTTCTTAATATCTTGATGGGATGCCTATCACCTGGCCTCAACACCCAGGACAATTTTATTTATTATTACCATCTTTCACTTCTCCCCTTGTCACTCCACCATCTTATCAGTTGTCTCCCCTCTCCTGGCTCTTTCTTGTTTCCTTTGTCCTGTTCTTTTCCGTGGCTGTTGGAGATGATCCGCGATACATGATGTCATCTTCAATGATCCGCAATACAAGATGTCATCTTCGGGACATCAGTTTATCATGATGAGTACGGGTGTAGTGTTGTTATATACTAGGCATTTATATGTGAATATCACTATTCCTCTCTGTGTATGTAGATCCTTTAACACTTAGAATAGCATGGCTGTTATACAGCACACTCTGTCTTCCTGTTCACAGTGATTCATGAGCAGCAGGGAGGGAAGCTGGGGTAAACACTGTTAACACATCCTTAAATCCACAATATATCAACCTTCCTTTTTCTATTACATGTAGATTTAGTATTTCTGTAGTGAGGATCTCCCGTAACTGAAGTGGCTAGACATTCACTTTCTGGCTAGGTGATCATGGGCAATTCGGATTTTTTCAGTTGATGTTGTGCATACACCTGCTATGAACTCTTTCTTGGTTCATACTCTCTACACTCTCAAGTTGACCAAGTCTCTTCACCAGGTGAGGAGAGGTTGTTATTCCAGCTGTATGAACTCTCAAGTTAACCAAGTCTCTTCACCAGGTCAGGAGAGGTTGTTATTCCAGCTGTGTGAACTCTCAAGTTAACCAAGTCTCTTCACCAGGTCAGGGGAGGTTGTTATTCCAGCTGTATGAACTCTCTCAAGTTAACCAAGTCTCTTCACCAGGTCATGAGAGGTTGTTATTCCAGCTGTATGAACTCTCAAGTTAACCAAGTCTCTTCACCAGGTCAGGAGAGGTTGTTATTCCAGCTGTGTGAACTCTCAAGTTAACCAAGTCTCTTCACCAGGTCAGGGGAGGTTGTTATTCCAGCTGTATGAACTCTCAAGTTAACCAAGTCTCTTCACCAGGTCATGAGAGGTTGTTATTCCAGCTGTATGAACTCTCAAGTTAACCGAGTCTCTTAACCAGGTCAGGGGAGGTTGTTATTCCAGCTGTATGAACTCTCAAGTTAACCAAGTCTCTTCACCTGGTCAGGGGAGGTTGTTATTCCAGCTGTATGAACTCTCAAGTTAACCAAATCTCTTCATCAGGTCAGGAGAGGTTGTTATTCCAGCTGTATGAACTCTCAAGTTAACCAAGTCTCTTCACCTGGTCAGGGGAGGTTGTTATTCCAGCTGTATGAACTCTCAAGTTAACCAAATCTCTTCATCAGGTCAGGGGAGGTTGTTATTCCAGCTGTATGAACTCTCAAGTTAACCAAATCTCTTCATCAGGTCAGGAGAGGTTGTTATTCCAGCTGTATGAACTCTCAAGTTAACCAAGTCTCTTCACCAGGTCAGGGGCGGTTATTCCAGCTGTATGACACCCTCAGGGTGACCTGGTCTAGTAAAATGAGTACCAGTTATTTCTTCATTGAGAATGGTAGTTGATCACCTCACCTTGTAAAGTCAATGTCCAGACATGTGAAATCCTATCATTTCACACAATAATGACAGAATCGGCCACAATTACCAAATATTAAAGACCATTATTCTGTTTCTGAATAAATTGTATGTTACTTAGCAACAAGATGCAGAGGTATAATTTTGCAGACACTAAAGTTCTTAAACAAGACATTCATCAAGTTACAACGTTGTTAAATGGGTGCATCAGTGACATATCAAGAACAAAATCAATTTGTGATGGTGACCAGAACTGAATCTGTATTCTTCTGTGTGTGAAACAAATTGTTACCTAGTTTTTTACTGGCGTCCATCAAAGATTCCTTCAGATGAATATATGGCAAGCAAAGAAATCAGATGAGTAAATGGGTCAGTAAAGTCAGTCAGCTTAGAGAGTACATGAACTGAAGTAACTTATATAGTTTTCTTTTTTAAAAAATTCACATTTTCCTCGCATTGTGTTAACAACTTTTCAAGAAGAAGAAGAGATACATGTATACATATAGTTAGCTCCATTCTTGAGCACACTGTAGAGTTAGTGTTTACCCTACTTTTACTTAATTTAATTTACAAATGTAAAATGAAACTACACACAATTAGAGCTATATCGAATCTGTCATGTAACATACATGATGTGCTAAACACAAATGCTGGTATAACAGAATACTATGTAACATATAGTTTATGATTTGTTACATACATACACTGTAACATGTAGATGTAGATGTGATAGACATTTATAATAACAGATCAACCATGTAACATATAATTTATGATATACCTATACACATACACTGGTATACCATGGAACATACTGTTTATAATTTGTTATATACATACACTGGTCTGTAAGATCTAACATGTCATATATATATTCTAGTTTCTAGCTTGATATTATCCAATTTACCATCTCCACTCACAGTTCGAATGTTTCATGTTCTCATTTTAAGTAACGTCATTTTTTGCACTCGGTCGCTTGATGACAATCTAGATACTGTTATTGGTTGCCCAGCTGCCTCTGCTTTCTACATACACTTTTCTTTGTCGTCCCCTACCTCTTTTGTCTAGGTTAATCCCACACAAGGCAAATTTCTCTATTCTACCCCTTTCTGTTTATGTATGGTCTATTATTTCATTTGTCTATCTTTATGGTATTGGTACGTGATTTTGTGACATCTTCAGTTCCCAATATCTCAATGTTTGTTTTCTTATCTGTCCATGATATTCTCCACATTTTTCTCTGTCCTTGATATTCTCAATATTCTTCTCTGTCCACCATATTCTCAACATTCTTCTCTGTCCATGATATTCTCAGTATTCTTCTCTGTCCACAATTTTGTCAACATTCTGTTCTCTCCACAATATTCTCAACATTCTTATTTGTCCATGATATTCTCAACATTCTTCTCAAAATCCACATCTGGAATGTCTTCACCAGATCATAGTCATAGGTCCAACATAGAGTTTATGAAATCAGTGCCTTCAAGTACACCAACCAAGTGCTTAGAGTGTCACAGTTTTGTTGACATGGACCAACTAAACACTCGTCACAATTTTGTGGACATGGACCAACTAAACACTCGTCACAATTTTGTTGACATGGACCAACTAAACACTCGTCACAATTTTGTGGACATGGACCAACTAAACACTCGTCACAATTTTGTGGACATGGACCAACTAAACACTCGTCACAGTTTTGTGGACATGGACCAACTAAACACTCGTCACAATTTTGTTGACATGGACCAACTAAACACTCGTCACAATTTTGTTGACATGCGTCACAAGTTTGTTGACATGGAACAAATAAGTAGAGTGAACAGCTATAAAGCAAGATTTAAATATTACATATCAATATACTAATTTAAAATTATTAAAGGACACCCTTCCACGCTTGAGGCACACTGGGTATGGCACTCTACGCGTGAGGTGGATGTGTTCCAGGTCTGTTTGAGTACGTGTTGAGTGATGTATGTTGTGTTCATGTACATGTTGAGTGGTGTCTGTTGTGTTCATGTACATGTTGAGTGGTGTCTGTTGTTTCACATATGTGTTGAGTGAAGTCTGTTGTGTTCATGTACATGTTGAGTGATGTCTATAGTTTGACTTACATGTTGGGTGGTGTCTGTTGTGTTCCAGGTCTGAGAATTGTGGTCAGCTCCTTTCTTGTCATATTGTTTATGTCATCTCTGGATCATCGACATCATCTTGTTATCACCATCACCGTCACCACCATCATAATGATCACCACCATCACCAGCATCATCATTTACATAATCACCATCACCGCCACCACCATCATCATCATTTACATCATGATCATCACCACCATTATCATATTTTACATTATCATAATCAACATCACCATCACCACCATCATCATTTACATTATCATGATCACCATGACTATCATCATCATCACTATCATTAACATCATCATTACCACCACCACCATCATCATTATCACCATCACCATCATCGCCGGCTCCGTGGCAAAGGTGTTATGGACACAGCTCATAATCCCTCATACCCACATTCAAAACACAGCAGTGAGGAATTTGGCAGCAAACCACCATGCATTGGTTGTTTTTTTTAAAGCGGTATCTGTGCCGGTAGTTCAGAAAGCAATGGCAAACTACTAAACGTAAACTTGCCAAGAGACCACAACAGCAAAAAAATGTTGGTGTTGACTGCGACGTCCCGTAAAGAATATGCAACTAACTTTGATCACCATTATCATCACTTATATCATCATCATCACAATCATCATCATCATCATTGACATCATCATCACCACCATAGAAATAATACTCATCAACATCATCATTGACATCATCATCACCACCATAGAAATAATACTCATCAACATCATCATAATTATCACCACCACCACCATCATCACGATCATCATCCATGAGAACCCACTTACACCCAGATGTAACATTATCCTGTGAATATGCATGTGGCTTCAGAGAAATGGTGTTCATGTAAGTACTTACACTACATACCTAAGATTTTGAAAAAGAGTGGCACATCATTTAACATGAAAACAATCTGGCATTGAGGAATGATATAATATCTGACCTTGAGTTGCTGGTTGGTTCGCTTGAGAAACTGGATTTCCTCAGTATGTTTCTTCTCCTCGACCTGCCGTTGTTCAGATGCACGTTTCTCAATCTGGTCACATTTGGCCTTCAACTCATTTACTTGCCGTTCAAGGTCTCGCTTATCAGTTTCAAGGTCATCGATCTAAGAATGACAGCATGATTGTGTTACACTGGGAGATATTTGTCCTAACAAACTAAAACTATGAGAGATCAAGTGCCACATTGGCTCTAATTTCATATATGGTGCAGAAATTAGGGGAGATCAAGTGCTATATGGACTCTAATTTCATATATGGTGCAGAAACTTAGAGGAGATCAAATGCCACATTGGCTCTACTTTCATATATGGTGCAGAAATTAGGGAGAGATCAAGTGCCACATTGACTCTAATTTCATATATGGTGCAGAAACTATGAGAGATCAAGTGCCACATTGACTCTAATTTCATATATGGTGCAGAAATTAGGGGAGATCAAGTGCCACATTGGCTCTACTTTCATATATGGTGCAGAAACTATGAGAAATCAAGTGCCACATTGACTCTAATTTCATATATGGTGCAGAAATTAGGGGAGATGAAGTGCCACATTGGCTCTACTTTCATATATGGTGCAGAAACTATGGGAGATCAAGTGCCACATTGACTCTAATTTCATATATGGTGCAGAAATTAGGGGAGATCAAGTGCCGCATTGGCTCTACTTTCATATATGGTGCAGAAAATATGAGAGACCAAGTGCCACATTGACTCTAATTTCATATATGGTGCAGAAATTAGGGGAGATCAAATGCCGCATTGGCTCTACTTTCATATATGGTGCAGAAAATATGAGAGATCAAGTGCCACATTGACTCTAATTTCATATATGGTGCAGAAATTAGGGGAGATCAAATGCCACATTGGCTCTAATTTCATATATGGTGCAGAAATTAGGGGAGATCAAGTGCCACATTGACTCTAATTTCATATATGGTGCAGAAACTATGAGAGATCAAGTGCCACATTGACTCTAATTTCATATATGGTGCAGAAATTAGGGGAGATCAAGTGCCACATTGGCTCTACTTTCATATATGGTGCAGAAACTATGAGAGATCAAGTGCCACATTGACTCTAATTTCATATATGGTGCAGAAATTAGGGGAGATCAAGTGCCACATTGGCTCTACTTTCATATATGGTGCAGAAATTAGGGGAGATCAAGTGCCACATTGGCTCTACTTTCATATATGGTGCAGAAATTAGAGGAGATCAAGTGCCACATTGGCCATACATTCATATATGGTGCAGAAACATGGACAATGAATAAACAACTTGAGGGTAAAATGGAAGCTTTTGAAATGTGGTTATATCACTGGCATCTTGCCATCTTGACATACGATAATGTGGTTTATCACAGGCATCTTGCCGTCTTGATAAATGATAATTTGTTACATTGTGCTTCTAACATGGAAGAACAACTACAACCCATGGGGGTAGTGAATGTTACACCTCTCCATAGCACAAATCCTGGGAGAAAAGTTTATACAGACACCTGACTCAGAAAGATGCAACCAGTTTTCTGGGCCTACACGAGCTGATCGTCATGCATCAGACTTGAGAGTTCAGACGGTCTTCCAGAAAACTGACCAACCAACCATCGCCAACTAAACAACCAACCAACCACTAACCACCAACCAACTAACCACCAACCAACTAACCACCAACCAACCATAACCCAGAATGTAGACATCAGATGAGTACCTTCTTCTCCATGTCTGACTTGCCCTGCTCAGCCTGCAGGGCCTTGCGCATGCCGAAAGCTACACTGCTTTCATACAGGGTCTGGTAGGCTGCCACTGTCATTCTGATCTCATCACGGACTCGGAGCAGGAGAAGCCCTCTCTCGGCACAGTTGATGGTCACCTGACGGATCAGCTCATCTGTGGAAACAGCCAGCAGCTGAGTGCATGTTTACTGGAAGTGTTTACTATAGTCTGTAAATTATTTTTGCAGAAATCTATAGCATATACAATATACGTTAAGTTTGTTAGATTTTAGTAATCTTTTATGAAAAATAATTTGTTTTTATTTTAGTAATCTTGTATGAAAAATATGGCACACTTATACTGAACTAATGATCCTAACAGAGAGACACAGAAAACACAACATAGCAACTGTGTACAGGAACTTACCAAAGCATTGTGAGTATAGTTCACGGCGGACAGGGCAAATTCCAGTCTCTCTGGCTTGTCTTTGCTGCAGCCTTCTGTCCAGTTCCTCTTGAAGGTTGACCACATCCAACCTCGTGGCTGGCGTACTGGACACCTGCTGCACCCACAACTGACCGCTCTCTGTCCATTCTCTAGTGGACAAATATAACTTCATATCAGTTGATCTAACATGCTATGTGGCAAGTGATTCTGGCTACAGACCTCCTCCCCTATCACCTCCACTACCACCACCAATAATAATAATAATAATAATAATAATAATAATAATAATAATAATAATAATAATAATAATAAAAATAATAATAATAATAACAATAATAATATCAACAGCTATAATAATAATAATAATAATAATAATAATAATAATCATAACAACAACAATAATATTCACAATAATAAAAATAAGAATAATAATCACAACAATAATAACAATAATAATAATATTTACAATAATAATAACAATAACATTAATAACAACAATAACGACAATCATAATAACAATAATAATAACAGCAATAGAGGTCAGCATGGCTGAATGGATAAGAGCTCTTGTTCTTAAACTTCCTGGTGTGCTGATGCCGAGGTAGTGGTTTCAACCCCTACACCGGACAGCTGGACTAAAATGCTGACCTCTTGTCCTTGACTTGGGGACATAAATTACAAGTACCTCAGAAGTCTAAGTGGGTTCGCTTGAGACACTAGAAATAGGGAAAGCTAATCCACATGTGCCGGTCTCCCTGGTCTAGGGGTTACACAACTTTCTCCGTAATCCTGTATACTCTTGTGAGTAATGTGACGTTTGCAAGAATCGGTAGCGGTTCTCTCTGCGTTGGTAACTTACGGGGTATGTGATACAGGTCGCCCAGAAAGCAATGACAAACTACTGAGCATAATCTTGCCAAGAAATCAACAATCAGCTGAAAGATGATGATGTTGACAGCAATGTCCTGTAAAGTATATGTGAACAACAACAACAAAAAACCCATATGCAAAAATCAGTCCAGTGTCAATTACACTTGAGTTCAAAGCAAGTAATCCAAAAAAATAATAATAATAATAATCTTTCTTCTTCTCCTTCTGTCTTTTCTCTGTCTCTGTTTTGCATGAATGTCATGTTGTCATTTGCCAGCTAGGAATGTTTTAAGGAAAGGAAGTGGCCTGCTGTTGTCTTGCTGATCACAGAGACACAAACCATATATAGTACAATTTATTGCCTGGCACATTTCACTGCATCTCGTCAGGTACTTACTGCAGATGTCACACAACATAGAGTAAAATAATTAGAATCATCATTCAAGCTGAAATATACACATATTCACACAGTAATATCAGTTGTTTACCAACGTAATTTTAAACTGACTATCATGTATTTCTGTTTGCACAAAATACTTTAACAAACAACTATTTTGTGTATGAAATAACACGCGAAAAGCGCTGTCCCTTTCAATGACATGACCGGTTTCCAAGACATGATGTGCAATGGACAACGCTGGAAGATGCCACAGATGAGCTGATCCGGCATCGTCCATTGCACGTCATGTCTTGCCACAAGCCAATTTTGTGCAAACAGAAAGACATGATAGTCAGTTTAAAATTACGTTGGTAAACAACTGATATTACTGTGTGAATATGTGTATATTTCAGCTTAAACGATGATTCTAATTATTTTACTCTATGTTGTGTGACATCTGCAGTAAGTACCTGATGAGATGCAGCGAAATGTGCCAGGCAATAAATCGTACTATATATGGTTTGTGTCTTTGTTATTCAAATTCACTACGGGAAAACATTGTTTTGATGATCACAGAGAATTAATTTCAATCTTGACAGCATTTCCGCATTTCGACAGCAATGAATATGTTGAGGAATGATAACTTAGATGTATGTAAACAACAACTGATCCATTTAATTAGTGCATTGCTGCAAACATGACACCATACTGGACTTTCTCACCAGCCACAGCCCAAGCTATCTTCAAAATGTTACAGTGATAACAAACATTGACTGATGAAGAAGGATTCAAATAGTTGTTAAATGAAGACTAAATGCAAGTCCAGGCACTCTCATGGCACCAGGATGAAAAGTGGGTGAACTTACCCTTGAAAGATAGTTTTTTCCCCACCCTGATGTTTACTGCTGAGCTTGAGTATCCTTATGAACATATGCTGTCATGTGGGATAACTGAAATGTTTACTGAGTGAGCTGTTTCACAATGTCATTTGCCTGTGCAGGGAGATATAGTAAACATGGCATTAGTGTGACTTTTGTTCATGGGGCTTGACTCCACAGTTTGATCTATCTGTCATTGTGGTTATAACCATAAAAAGGGACATTACAAAGTGTTAAGAATTGTAGTTGTTTTCATCTTGGGAATATTGTGCCATAGCACCCATGGGAAGGTTAACTCGGTCAACAAATGCCTGACAGAAGTCAGATGTGTCAGCCTAACGGTGCAAGAACGCAGCCCTGCAGTAAACAGGCACATCCAAAAAAAAAACTCAGGATGAACACGGAAGAAGAAGAAGTACCATAGCACTAGAAAGATTCTTGTACAGATTCTTGCTATGGTATTGTTCTCTTGACCAACCAGTATCAATACCATGATAAAATCTAGCTGTATTCAGAAACTGTCAGACACTTTGGTATAGTAGTGCTCTTCCCTCATGATAAACAATCTCAGTTAATTCCCAACTGCCTTTATCAAGTAGTTAAAATATGAGTGTTTTGGTGTATCTAATGACCTTATGTCAGAGGAAAGGCGAAGACGGACATATAATCAGATTGCTACTGGAACTATTAGTGTTGGAACTCTTCGCTGGCTGCTGAGGATGGGGACGAAGCGCTTATGGGAATGTCCCGAATGCTGTGATGTCGGTTCTTAAATCAATCAATCAATCAATCTAATGACCTAAGGTTTGTGTATCTATTTACCTAAGGTTTGTGTATCTATTGATCTAATGTTTGTGTATCATTTGACCTAAGGTTTGTGTATCTATTGACCTAAGGTTTGTGTATCTAATGACCTAAGGTTTGTGTATCTATTGACCTAAGTTTTGTGTATCTATTGACCTAATGTTTATGTATCTATTGACCTAATGTTTGTGTATCTATTGACCTAATGTTTGTGTATCTATTGACCTAATGTTTGTGTATCTATTGACCTAATGTTTGTGTATCTATTGACCTAATGTTTGTGTATCTATTGGACCTAATGTTTGTGTATCTATTGACCTAATGTTTGTGTATCTATTGACCTAATGTTATGTATCTATCGACCTAATGTTTGTGTATCTATTGACCTAATGTTTTATCAGCAACGCTGTGGTATTTTCACCTTGGTAAACATCTGGAGCTGCAGTGGCCTATTGGGTAGTGCAATGACCTGCCAAAACAATGGTCGTGGTTCCCCCCCCCCCCCCCCCCCCCCCCCCCCCCACACACAACATAGGCAAGATTATTTTTTTGGCCAGTTGGCTCTGGCATTGACCTAGTTTCACAACAACAGGTACCTGGTCATGTCTAAAACTGTCTGGGGACTGTCTTGGCACTGTCTGAGGACAGTTGATGAGGAAGGAAACTGGCCAACCCACCTCATATGTCATGTCCTAGATTATATGAAGATCTAAATCTGCGGTATCCGTTATGGGACTACCTTTGTAAAAGTGAAGTGAGGTAACATGCAGTAAAGAACAGTACAGTACAGTACAGTGCAATACAGTATAGTACAGTACAGCACAGTACAGTACAGTACATACTGGTACATGCTTTAAGGTGCATGGGGCATATGGTGCTAGGCCCTATTTGTGTTGACCAACCGACACTCGGTGGCTGATGTGGTCAGTATCGTGTCGATGGTGCTAGACCCATATTTGTGTTGACCAACCGGCACTCGGTGGCTGATGTGGTTAGTATCGTGCCGTCTATTATTTCCACAGACACTTCAAGTTACCCATGCTAGGCTGGATCAACCTGAGAGCTCAGGTCAGTTTAAAACAAACATTAGAAATCACCCCGATGTGGATCGAACACAAGACCTTCAGTATGGCAGACCAGCATCTAGCCACTAAACCACCATGACTCCCAGACAACTTGTAGCATTACTTTATCCCCTGGACCCATGCTCCACACCACACACAAATTATTTCTGACCAGTTGATGTTCTTGAATTTATTCAGCCTCATTAAAAGAGGTACTAGATTTTTTTCAAAGGTCAAAGGTGGAAGGTGAAAGGAGGAAGGAAAGAGAGTTTGCGGCAATTCTTCAATAAACTGTGAGCCAAGACTTACCGTGGAGGCAAGATGGAGTTGAGGATTTCATCTGTTTGTTGTGCAGCTTTTGCATCCATGGGAGATCCCTTAGCCTTGCCTGGAGGCTGAGGAACGGGTCCAGCGATTGCCGGAGGGGTAGGACTTGCCTTGAGGGCCTTTGCCTGAAAAGTCAAATGTTTTATTACTCATCATCATAATGTGCCATGCCAAGCAACACAGGCAATCATTCTCTCCCATAAACATATGTCCATTGTTTTCTTGATAAGTTTAAACACTGAATGTCTTCAACATTGAATGTCTTCAACCACTGGATATCTTCCTGTATCACTCTGTCAGTCCATCTAACATTTACCCCCCTCCCCCACCACCTCTGCTGTCTCTAATACCCTTGATCTTTCTGGTTGTTACAACTTTCTCCAAATCCACCCCTTCTCATAACACGAACACAACCAATGCAATGATGAGTTTGATTTTGATTTGACCTTCAAAACAGACCCCTCAATATCACAAGACCCATCACATCTCACACTGGCAAATATCTTGAAGCAGCTCTCGGTGGTGTGGCCAGTCTACAGCCCTGGTCTAGCTAACATTCTAAGAATTGCCTTGCCTCTCCACAAATGTGAAGTTCTAGCACTAGTTTTGCAGTTTTCTGTCTTTTGAGCTTGGGGTTGGGGGGAAAGTGGGGAGGGGGCGAGCTGTGCACACATTCCATGTCACAAAAGTCTCTACACTAACCTCACTTAGATAGATGTAAGCCTTTCTAATGTGGCATATTTGCAAACTGTATGGCTCTGGGGTTGACCCAACCTCATAAAAATGGGTACCAAACAATTGTCAAAATTTCTGTGAATTATCTGTAAAGGACAGACGATGAGAAATGGAACTAGTCACCTCACCTTGTATGTTGTGATCTAGAATATGTAAAAGCCTAACTCTTTATACCCCAATTGAAATATCTACCATGGGACTGCCTCTCTGACCAACTTGTCTACCTGTTGTTTCACTGCCCGTGGCGTCTATGTGTCTTGGTATCAAGATGAACATTACCATCATCGGGTAACTTATCCTGGGCAGAACTTGACCCCTTCAAATATTTCCACATCTGTCTCTAAAAAGGAGCGGTTAAAGACACGAGAATCAGCTTTATTGCACTGGGTGTAGTGTCATAAGGCTCATTCTCTTTTTGCAGAGTAAATTGTCCCTCTTAGATACTCTATAAATTGAAAATCGTATTTGATTAACGTACATCTGTATATATCTGTTATTTTACAGTACGATCAGCAAAATATTCCTGTAAACCAACATAAAGTGTCTTTTGTACGCGCTGTCTGATTCTGTAGTACTAGTAGTACTAACTACACTAGTTTGTATTTATTTGTAATGAATTTGTATGGTAGGCAATCTACACGGCCACACTTGTGTTTTCCTACTCACCCTAGGCGTCTTTTTGTCCGTATTTCTGCTGACCAACACAGGGTTGTCATATTTCACAAGAGAAGCGTTCGGGGGAATCATTTTGATGTGGATATTTCCAACAAGTTACACAAATGATGGCCTGTACTTCCCAATCAACATTGTCTTGTGTTGCTAGGTAATTGTAAGCAATACATCTAAAATGTCCTCCCAATACATTACAGAGAAACGATAAAAGACAAATCTATTTAAAACTATTTGATAAATAAAAACAATATTAATTATAATATAATTTTGTATGCATATTAATATAATCTGTTTTAAACTATTATAATTAGAATTATTGTTAATTATCTTTGATTGTTTTGTTTTCGAATTTTAGAGGACATTAATTTATACCCTACAAGATGGCGCAGAGAGTCAGCTTCGATGGTAAGATCTGGAACTGTGGATCTGTTCTCTTTCACAGTGCAGCGATAGTTGTATTCGCTGTAATATATCAGTCAGCGCTTGCATATCTCTCTGTTGACTACATAGCTTAGCATGCTATGTGCCCTGTTGAAGTATTTTTAATATAAAGAAAGTGCGTTACCTGTTATCGATTAACTGAAACACTGCTGATTTCACCGGCTGGTCTGGCTCTGAGAGTTGGCAAGGTCCCCCAGATTGACGTGAAACATTTCTAGAATGAACATGTCTGTCGTGACTTATTCTCGACATGACTCCCCCCCCCCCCCCCCAGTCTTTGCTGCTTGTACTCTGCCGTTGGATATCCAAGGCCGTATTGAGACTGCTAACTCTTCTGTTCCAAGGACTGGTGCTTTCACGCATCCAGTATGCCCTGGCCATCCTCACTGTCAGCCCTACACAGATTGGAAGACTTGAAAAGGTACAAAACGAAGCAATGCGCATCATTTTGGGCTGCACGAGAGACACCAACTGTGTAGCAATGAGATGCCTTTTTGACTTCCCAACAATGGAACACAGGATCCCGGGAAGGTTAACCCGGTCAACAAATGCCCGCAGAAGTCGGATGTGTCGGCCTAACGGCGCAAGAACGCAGCTCTGCTGTAAACAGGCACAACGCAATCACGTCCGGAAAAAAACTCCGGATGAACGAAGAAGAAGAAGAAGAAGAACACAGGATCAAGATCTGGAGACCTCGTGCATACTTAAAAATAAGTGCAGATGAGCAGCACCCTCTGCATGACGCTATATTCAGAGAAAAGGGTGACAGGCTAAAGAGGGGCAAATCATGGATGGGTCGGGCGGAAGATGTCGTCAGACAGGTCTGCAGTCTTACCAGTATCAACCCCGGCAAGGAATGGGTGCCGGTGCCTCCAGCTTTTAAGTGCACTTTCTCCTGCATTATCACACTCGACAGACGGCGCAGAGAGCAGAACCCTGCCGCTGTCAATGCAGAGGTTAACCCGCTCATCTATGAACACTCAGATAGCCACGAAGTTCTCATCTATACAGATGGATCTGTTGTAAAGCAGCAGAGAAGTGCGTGGGCATTTACAGCCCGTTCAGCGGGCCGAACCGTTCAAGAATCCAGTGGTGCCCACTCTATGACCATGAGCAGCATGACGATGGAGGTGATGGCAGTTACACAGGCTTTCATATGGCTGGAATCACAGCATTATACCAATGTGTGTGTACTAAGTGATTCAATGAGCATGATTCAGAAGGTCAAAGCTGGATCTGTACGTAGACAGTGGACTGAGTCGCTGCGGAAGTCTGTTGTCAGTAAAGTCACCTTCATCTTCGTCCCGGAACATGCGGGAGTCGAGGGAAATGAACAAGCTGATAAACTGGCTGGTTCTGCACCCCCTGTAGATGGCCAGCCCATGGATCGTGCCGATGTTATTAACGTCCTCAAAGATATGGCAAGAACAGAGGACTTTGACGTCAATGAATCCACATCGCTGTCCAGGATGAAAGACTTGGGAGTAAGAATCGGCACGGCCAGATGCGAGAGGTACATCGGGAAAACAAAGCGCATCGTCAACCAACACAGAACTGGCACTATTAGCCACCGGACGCTGATGCATATGCTGGGGGGAGGATCTGAGCACCTATGGACATGTCCGGAGTGCAATGAAGATACCCCAACTGATAACTGATAACGGCCATATTGAAAGGGTATGATAGTTGAGTTGAGTTAAGAACAGACATCACTGCACTCAGGACATTCCCATACGTGCTCCTTCCCCTCGTTCAACAGCCAGTGAAGAGTCATACTACTAATCGTTCCCACCGGTATCTGATTAAAAGTTCTCCTGGTCTTCCCTCTCAGTTTTGAGATTCTTCCAGAACCCCTGCCGATCCCCCTCAATCTCATTCTTTCCACATATGTGTTCTCAATCTGTTCCTCCGCCTTTTCCGCCTGGTCCCACAAGCGCACGACCCCCCCCCCCCCCTTGTCCATAGGCAAACTACACCAGGAGGTGCATTCCCTGCTAGCCTATCAGCCTGTTCATTCCCCTGTACCCCGCATGGCCAGGGCAAAATATCCATACAATTCTCACAATCTGTGACCTCTGAAGCAACAAGAGCCATTCCACATGAAACATTCCTTTCTCCACCTTACTAAGCATACTCTTTGAATCCGTAATGAACACAAAGTGTGGTGCAGTGGTCTCCTCTAGCCACCGGAATGTCGCTGTTACTGCCTCCACCTCCATTCTCGTGCTGGAGGTCGTAGTCTCATATGCCAGACTCTCCTTTTTCAAGACTCGACCATTAGCCTTTGGCCTGAAGGGTATGATAGAAATAAATAAACAAAAGAATGGGGTGTATGACTATATGTATTTGATATTTGTGGTCCATAACCATCGTGGTCCATGTATTTTAATTTTTACATTACAAGACTAGAAGTACACCGAAGTGTATATAAGTGTGGAGTGTGAAAGATCAGCTGCAAGAAAGAGAGAATTGATTGAAATTGTGTGCATGGTTGCCAACCAGTCTAGCTCTACTAGATCTCACCATCTCATGTCAGCGTCTGTGGTTTAGGGGGTAGTGAACCCAGTGTCATAATTCCCCATCATCCTGATTCCAGGGTTCACAAACAGCGACAGGCTATTTGGAAAAAGATCCAGGGTTCACAAACAGCGACAGGCTATTAGGAAAAAGATCCAGGGTTCACAAACAGCGACAGGCTATTAGGAAAAAGATCTCTCTGCGTAAGAGCATTGGCTGTTCAGAAAGCAATGGCAAACTACTGAACATAAAGTTATTTAAAAAATCCAACAGCCAGTACATGTTGGGGCTGCTTGCAGCATCCTGCAAAGGAAATGCAACTAAGTTTTACATCTCGTATGTACAAACTGATGGCAGAATGGATAAGGGCGGTGAGCTAATGCCGAGGTAGCAAGTTCAACCCCTACACTTGTCAGTTGGACTAAAATCTTGACTTCTCATACTTGACGTGACGTAAATTTCAAGTACCTCTGAAATTCAGTGGGTTCGTCTGATAGAAGGGACACTGGTAATAGGGAAAGCTAATCCACACACAAACATCAGTCCAGTGCA
Source organism: Cepaea nemoralis (assembly GCA_014155875.1). Lineage (NCBI taxonomy): Eukaryota > Metazoa > Mollusca > Gastropoda > Stylommatophora > Helicidae > Cepaea > Cepaea nemoralis. The sequence continues at coordinate 483,183 of JACEFZ010027909.1, read as the reverse complement.
CTAGAAGTTGTAGCACGTGTATGGACTATGCTTGAGTTCAAAGCAAGATTGCACACAAAAAAATATGCACAAAGTTTAGGAATAAAGTTATGGAATGGCAGAAAATGCTGGCAGATTGCTTCAGTATTCAGGTTTCATCATTGTGCTGTGTGGGCTGTGTTCAGGCTGGGCTAGCAGTGTTCATTATTGTTGACTCAAACACAGCTGAGAATATCATCATCATGTGTCTGATCTAAGGTGTGTGGCAGCTCATTTCTCAGTACCTCAGTCTTTAATGTGCATGATCATCATCATGTGCCATGTTGTAAGGTCTGTCCTTTAACATCTGCTTCCTGTTTTATTTTGAGGATAGAAAGTTTGACTAGATAGGGAACAGGTCTCTGCAACTCATCAATCCTGATCTAGTATATGTCAAATTCTTATTACGTACACTAATTGCTGGGATTTGCAAACAAACATTTTGGGTAACAAGAACATGTACAAAATAAGTCCATACATACATCCACCTATCCACCCATCCACCCATCCAGTAAACCTTTATCTTCTGGTTCCTTCTTTCATCTCCCAGTGGATAAATCAGTGAAAAAAAGAAGTAAATTTGATTTAACCCTAACCCTACACAAACACAATTACGAGTGACATTAGGGATTTTGAAGTTAAAGCCTTCATCAGCATACATGTAACAAACATATGCTGGTGCATCTACATTTAAAAACATCTATATATGTATATATATGTGTGTGTGTAAGTTACCTAGCTGCCATTAATACTATCAGGCTGTTGTCTCACCGTGTTTGTTCCACGCACTCAGCAAAGTATTTCTCATCTCCCAATGGAGTATAGACTCATCGCCATTCAACAACACCAAGCATTGATCACAGATGGTTTGGCACCGCAGACAGCAGATCATAATCTCCAAGACTGCCCAGATACAACATTATCTAGGCAAACCTTCTGGCCTAGAGAAAGAACAGTGGAAGATAAACTCAATGCACCACTGAGTGACATAAACATAAAGACAGTGGAGTTCATTCAAAAGACAACATTGCAGATATGGTCACATTTCATACAACAGACATTGCAGATATAGACACATTTCATACAACAGACATTGCAGATATAGACACATTTCATACAACAGACATTGCAGATATAGACACATTTGAAGAGAGTGAAAGAAGAGGAAGAATTGATCACAGACACTTCAACCTGGCAGGAAGGGGATTATGACTGCACCATGTGAAGGTGCATTGTAAGACATCATCTTGAACTTTGTGAAAAGAGGCTGTTGCAGCAAGCAGAGAAGAAAGAACCTGCTGAAAGGACATCGCAGGGCTCTGCATCTGCAAGAGCACATGAACCTACAGCCAGATATGACATGCAGCGGCTGATCCATCATCATCGTGTTCCATACCAGCAAGCTTGGCCGGTCATGTTTCGCCATCTCACACGATCACCAGAACCAAGAATCAGCTTCGGTTATGTTATAACAGTTTTGTCAGTGTCCACACATGTCATTACATCAGGCATAAATCCTTCAACCGCTGTGACGATTTTGTTGTATGTTACCATACATGCATCTGTGACCATTCGGTGTGTCTCTTGTTAATTTCAGAAGCCCGCACCATTTTGAAAAAATTTCGTGATGAGCAGACACGGGACTCAGATCTGGTGGTCAGCCTGTGGGACAATGTCTTGGCAAACAGTTACCACAAGCTTGGGGATGATTGTAGGTGTCGTTGTTGTGTGTGGGTGATTGTAGGTGTCTTCATAGTGTGGAGATGACTGTAGATATTGTGTGGGGATGATAGTAGTTGTGTGAGTATTATTGCAGCTGTGTGAGTAGTTGTGTGAGGATTATTGCAGCTGTGGGGATGATTGTAGGTGATGGTGTGTGGAGATGATTGTAGTTGTGTGGAGATGATTGTTATTGTGGGGATTATTGTTGTTGTGTGAAGATGATTGTTGTTATGTGGGGATAATTGTATTGGTGGTGTTATTGTTGTTGTTTTGGGATGTTTGTAGTGTGGGGATGATTGTTGTTGTGTGGGGATTATTGTTGTGTGGGGATTATTATTGTTGTGTGGGGATAATTGTGTTGTTGGTGTTATTGTTGTTGTTTTGGGATTTTTGTAGTGTGGGGATGATTGTTGTTGTTTTGGGATTTTTGTAGTGTGTGGATGATTGTTGTTGTGTGAGGATTATTGTTGTTGTGTGGGGATGATTGTTGTTGTGTGGGGATGATTGTTGTTGTGTGGGGATGATTGTTGTTGTGTGGGGATGATTGTTGTTGTGTGGGGATTAGTGTTGTGTGGGGATGATTGTATTGTATTGGTGTTATTGTTGTTGTTTTGGGATTTTTGTAGTGTGGGGATGATTGTTGTTGTATGTGGATGATTGTTGTTGTGTGAGGTTTATTGTTGTTGTGTGGGGATGATTGTTGTTGTGTGGGGATGATTGTTGTTGTGTGGGGATGATTGTTGTTGTGTAGGGATGATTGTTGTTGTGTGGGGATGATTGTTGTTGTGTGGGGATGATTGTTGTTGTGTGGGGATGATTGTTGTTGTGTGGGGATTAGTGTTGTGTGGGGATGATTGTTGTTGTGTGGGATGATTGTTGTTGTGTAGGGATAATTTTTGTTGTGTGGGGATGATTGTTGTTGTTGTGTGGGGATGATTGTTGTTATGTGGGGATGATTGTTGTTATGTGGGGATAATTGTATTGTTAGTGTTATTGTTGTTGTTTTGGGATGTTTGTAGTGTGGGGATGATTGTAGGTGTTGTTGTGTGAGAATGATTTTAGTTGTGGGGATGATGTTATGTGGGGATGATTATAGTTGTGTGGGGATTGTTGTTGTTGTGTGGAGATGATTGTTGTTATGTGGGGATGACTGTATATGTAATTATTGTGTAAACATTATTATAGTAGTGTGGGGATCATTGTTGTTGTGTGGGGATGACTATATATGTAATTATTGTGTAACAATTATTGTAGTTGTGTGGGGATGATTGTTGTTGTCTGGATGATTGAATATGTAATGATTGTGGCACGGTTATACTGTTCAGCAATCGTCTCTTGTCTCCAGTATCTTTAAGCACTCGTTTTATGTCTTTTTCTATCCAGCTTATTTTTTTTTTTTTGCATCCTGCAATACTACCAGGATGTTTGTAAGTGTGCGAGGGGGGTTATTGTTCTTTGATATGATTGTAGTTACATGAGGAATGATTGTAGTTGTGTGAGGGCATGTAAATATGAAAGACATAGAACCATCGGACAAGGGTTGTGGAGAGGCATGGTTACTGTTGACAGGAGACAGAGCCACAGCATGAAACAATTTGCTTGAACACACTGTGTATGAGTGTGTTTTTGTACAGTGTCAAACACTCTCCAGTATCTTTAAGCACTCTTTTGATGTCTTTTTCTATCCAACTTATAATGGCTTGCATTGATTCAGAGATTGCAGGTTGTGAGCATTTGCTGGATCTTTTCTCCAGGACACTCTGGTGTGGTTGGAAATGAACAGACAGATAGACTGGCTGGTGCTGCGTCATTGAGGGGTGATTTGATGCAGACGTGGTGAAGGCCCTCTGGGAGCATGTGAATAATACAGAAGAACAGTTAGACTATCATGGTCTAGAGAGAATGCAGCAGCAAGGGTTGTCAGAGGATCTGGTCAAAAGTATTCACTCTGAGGTAAAGCAAGACGGACATGTAATCAGGTTGCAACAGGCACCATTAGTATTGGAACTCTACGCTGGCTGTTGAAGATGAAGAATGAGCGCTTATGAGAATGCCCCGAGTGCAGTGATGTTGGTTCTTGACTCAACTCTATACATTTTTTTTGTGTGCATCCTGCAATAATAGCACATCTCAAAACTTCTGAAGTTCTTTTAATTTCTCTTGTTTAGAGTGCATGTTTCAAGGCCGTGCAGTGCTATGGGTCAGATTTCTGATTTTGATTTGTGTACTCGTACCATCTGATTTTATAATCATTGTTTATCATTTTAAATATTAATACGCTTTTCGTGTCATTAAATGTGCTTATGTCAGGTTCTTGTCTTTCTCTTTAAAAAAAAAAAATCTTGTACATATCTGTCGTCATTTCTTGTTACATATCTAAGATCGGAGAGTCTCCGTGGCGAAGTGGTCAAGCCGTTTGACTCGGGCTTCGAAGGTTGTGGGTTTGATTCCGGGCCGTGTCCTTTGGTTCACGAGTACAATTCTTCGGAGACTCCTGTGGGTTGTTGCTAGAGCTACGGAGTTCGTGCTTGGTGCGACGCTTTCCATGCTGTGGAAAGAGCCATATAGGATAAAACCCGGAGCAGTGAAGTCGACCCTGTCGACTTTTAAGCGACTTTTTATTTAAGATCTGAGAGAAAGGAAGTGCAGAAGTTCTATGATGATTGTTCATTGCAACAAGCTTGTAAATGTGATTTATTATCTGCTTCCATTCTTGCAGTGTGGTTGGTGTATGAACAAGTTTGTACTGCAGCCCTTGATTGTCAGCGGTTTGATCTAGCTGAGGTAGGTACCGATTATTTGATTGTCAGCAGTTTGCTGTAGCTGAGGTAGTTGTCAGGGATTTGATGTAGCTGAGGTAGTTGTCAGAGATTTGATGTAGCTGAGGTATTGTTAGAGATTTGTTGTAGCTGAGGTATTGTCAGAGATTTCATGTAGCTGAGGTATTGTCAGAGATTTGATGTAGCTGAGGTAGGTACCGATTATTTGATTGTCAGCAGTTTGCTGTAGCTGAAGAAATTTGATGTAGCTGAGGCATTGTCAGAGATTTGATGAAGCTGAGGTATTGTCAGAGATTTGATGTAGCTGAGGTAATGTCAGAGATTTGATGTAGCTGAGGTATTGTCAGAGATTTGATGTAGCTGAGGTATTGTCAGTGAATTGATGTATCTGAGGTATTGTCAGAGATTTGATGTAGCTGAGGTATTGTCAGAGATTTGATGTAGCTGAGGTATTGTCAGAGATTTGATGTAGCTGAGGTATTGTCAGAGATTTGATGTAGCTGAGGTATTGTCAGAGATTTGATGTAGCTGAGGTATTGTCAGAGATTTGATGTAGCTGAGGTATTGTCAGTGAATTGATGTATCTGAGGTATTGTCAGAGATTTGATGTAGCTGAGGTATTGTCAGAGATTTGATGTAGCTGAGGTATTGTCAGAGATTTGATGTAGCTGAGGTATTGTCAGTGAATTGATGTATCTGAGGTATTGTCAGAGATTTGATGTAGCTGAGGTATTGTCAGTGAATTGATGTATCTGAGGTATTGTCAGAGATTTGATGTAGCTGAGGTATTGTCAGAGATTTGATGTAGCTGAGGTATTGTCAGAGATTTGATGTAGCTGAGGTATTGTCAGAGATTTGATGTAGCTGAGGTATTGTCAGAGATTTGATGTAGCTGAGGTATTGTCAGAGATTTGATGTAGCTGAGGTATTGTCAGAGATTTGATGTAGCTGAGGTAGTTGTCAGAGATTTGATGTAGCTGAGGTATTGTTAGAGATTTGTTGTAGCTGAGGTATTGTCAGAGATTTCATGTAGTTGAGGTATTGTCAGAGATTTGATGTAGCTGAGGTATTGTCAGAGATTTGATGTAGCTGAGGTAGTTGTCAGGGATATGATCAAGCTGAAGTAGACACAGATTATTTTGATTGTTAGAGATTTGATCTGAGGTAGAAAGTAGCAGGATCTTCCTTGCCAGTTGATAAGTCACTTGGTGATGATGATCAACACATCAACCTGTTTGAGTTGTTTATTGTAGGTAACATACACACCCACTTGGTGATGATGATCAACACATCAACCTGTTTGAGTTGTTTGTTGTAGGTAACATACACACCCACTTGGTGATGATGATCAGCACATCAACCTGTTTGAGTTGTTTGTTGTATGTCACATATACACCCACTTGTTGATGATGATCAGCACATCAACCTGTTTGAGTTGTTTGTTGTAGGTAACATATACACCCACTTGGTGGTGATGATCAGCACATCAACCTGTTTGTGTTGTATGTTGTAGGTAACATATACACCCACTTGGTGATGATGATCAGCACATCAACCTGTTTGAGTTGTTTGTTGTAGGTAACATATACACCCACTTGGTGGTGATGATCAGCACATCAACCTGTTTGTGTTGTATGTTGTAGGTAACATATACACCCACTTGGTGATGATGATCAGCACATCAACCTGTTTGAGTTGTTTGTTGTAGGTAACATACACACCCACTTAGTGGTGATGATCAGCACATCAACCTGTTTGTGTTGTATGTTGTAGGTAACATATACACCCACTTGGTGATGATGATCAGCACATCAACCTGTTTGTGTTGTATGTTGTAGGTAACATATACACCCACTTGGTGATGATGATCAGCACATCAACCTGTTTGTGTTGTATGTTGTAGGTAACATATACACCCACTTGGTGATGATGATCAGCACATCAACCTGTGTGAGTTGTTTGTTGTAGGTAACATATACACCCACTTGGTGATGATGATCAGCACATCAACCTGTTGAGTTGTTTGTTGTAGGTAACATATACACCCACTTGGTGATGATGATCAGCACATCAACCTGTTTGTGTTGTATGTTGTAGGTAACATATACACCCACTTGGTGATGATGATCAGCACATCAACCTGTTTGTGTTGTATGTTGTAGGTAACATATACACCCACTTGGTGGTGATGATCAGCACATCAACCTGTTTGTGTTGTATGTTGTAGGTAACATATACACCCACTTGGTGATGATGATCAGCACATCAACCTGTTTGTGTTGTATGTTGTAGGTAACATATACACCCACTTGGTGATGATGATCAGCACATCAACCTGTTTGTGTTGTTTGTTGTAGGTAACATATACACCCACTTGGTGGTGATGATCAGCACATCAACCTGTTTGTGTTGTATGATGTAGGTAACATATACATCCACTTGGTGATGATGATCAGCACATCAACCTGTTTGTGTTGTATGATGTAGGTAACATATACATCCACTTGGTGATGATGATCAGCACATCAACCTGTTTGTGTTGTATGTTGTAGGTAACATATACACCCACTTGGTGATGATGATCAGCACATCAACCTGTTTGTGTTGTATGTTGTAGGTAACATATACACCCACTTGGTGGTGATGATCAGCACATCAACCTGTTTGTGTTGTATGTTGTAGGTAACATATACACCCACTTGGTGATGATGATCAGCACATCAACCTGTTTGTGTTGTATGTTGTAGGTAACATATACACCCACTTGGTGATGATGATCAGCACATCAACCTGTTTGTGTTGTATGTTGTAGGTAACATATACACCCACTTGGTGATGATGATCAGCACATCAACCTGTGTGAGTTGTTTGTTGTAGGTAACATATACACCCACTTGGTGATGATGATCAGCACATCAACCTGTGTGAGTTGTTTGTTGTAGGTAACATATACACCCACTTGGTGATGATGATCAGCACATCAACCTGTTTGTGTTGTATGTTGTAGGTAACATATACACCCACTTGGTGATGATGATCAGCACATCAACCTGTTTGTGTTGTATGTTGTAGGTAACATATACACCCACTTGGTGATGATGATCAGCACATCAACCTGTTTGAGTTGTTTGTTGTATGTCACATATACACCCACTTGGTGATGATGATCAGCACATCAACCTGTTTGAGTTGTTTGTTGTAGGTAACATATACACCCACTTGGTGATGATGATCAGCACATCAACCTGTTTGTGTTGTATGTTGTAGGTAACATATACACCCACTTGGTGATGATGATCAGCACATCAACCTGTTTGTGTTGTATGTTGTAGGTAACATATACACCCACTTGGTGGTGATGATCAGCACATCAACCTGTTTGTGTTGTATGTTGTAGGTAACATATACACCCACTTGGTGATGATGATCAGCACATCAACCTGTTTGTGTTGTATGTTGTAGGTAACATATACACCCACTTGGTGATGATGATCAGCACATCAACCTGTTTGTGTTGTATGTTGTAGGTAACATATACACCCACTTGGTGATGATGATCAGCACATCAACCTGTTTGTGTTGTTTGTTGTAGGTAACATATACACCCACTTGGTGATGATGATCAGCACATCAACCTGTTTGAGTTGGTTGTTGTAGGTAACATATACACCCATTTGACTTGTTGTTGTTTGTTTATTTCCTGTTTGCTCAATTTGAACTCGGTGTAGTCCCCGTACATGCGCTACTGCTTCTAGTGCACTGCACTGATGTTTGCGTGTGGATTAGCTTTCCCTATTACCAGTGTCCCTCGCCATCAGGTGAACCCACTCCGACTTCTGAGGTACTTGTAATTACATCCCCAAGTTAAGGATGAGAAGTCAACATTTTAGTTCAACTGACCGGTAGAGTAGTTGAACCCACTACCTCGGCATCAGCACATCGGATGTTTACGGACGATCGCCCTCGTGCGTTCGCCCGTGCTGTCCTGCATATTGCTTGCTTGCTTGTGTTCGCTGGCTGTGAGCTCCAGCGTGAAGTCCTGTATGTCGGATGAAGACATCCTGTTGTCCAACATCAATGTGATGTCATACAGGACATGAGGTTTGCGTGAGTATCCGTTGTCCCATGTCTGGCTTATTGGTGTGCAGACTGGTGGTTCCTCGCCATGTAGGCAGATACTCTCCGGCTTTGGAAGAATCAGCGATCCTACTAATGTTAGCCAGGATCTCGAAGGGACCTGTTGCCCAGGATTCACGGTGTGGACATGTCAGTAGGTCTTGGTCAGTATAGAACCTGGCCCTGGTGCCTTAGAAACACCTCTGCGTCCCTGACCTGCATATGAATGGTTTGTTGTATATAACATGTGAATGTATGTTGATGGTTTGTTGAATGTGACATGTGAATGTATGTTGATGGTTTGTTGTATGCAACATGTGAATGTATGTTGATGGTTTGTTGTATGCGACATGTGAATGTATGTTGATGGTTTATTGTATGTGACATGTGAATGTATGTTGATGGTTTATTGTATGTGACATGTGAATGTATGTTGATGGTTTGTTGTATGTGACATGTGAATGTATGTTGATGGTTTATTGTATATAACATGTGAATGTATGTTGATGGTTTGTTGTATGTGACATGTGAATGTATGTTGATGGTTTATTGAATGTGACATGTGAATGTATGTTGATGGTTTGTTGTATGTAACATGTGAATGTATGTTGATGGTTTATTGAATGTGACATGTGAATGTATGTTGATGGTTTGTTGTATGTGACATGTGAATGTATGTTGATGGTTTGTTGTATGTAACATGTGAATGTATGTTGATGGTTTGTTGTATGTGACATGTGAATGTATGTTGATGGTTTATTGAATGTGACATGTGAATGTATGTTGATGGTTTGTTGTATATAACATGTGAATGTATGTTGATGGTTTGTTGTATGTGACATGTGAATGTATGTTGATGGTTTGTTGTATGTGACATGTGAATGTATGTTGATGGTTTGTTGTATGTGACATGTGAATGTATGTTGATGGTTTGTTGTATGTGACATGTGAATGTATGTTGATGGTTTGTTGTATGTGACATGTGAATGTATGTTGATGGTTTGTTGTATGTGACATGTGAATGTATGTTGATGGTTTGTTGTATGTGACATGTGAATGTATGTTGATGGTTTGTTGTATATAACATGTGAATGTATGTTGATGGTTTGTTGTATGTGACATGTGGATGTATGTTGATGGTTTATTGAATGTGACATGTGAATGTATGTTGATGGTTTGTTGTATGTGACATGTGAATGTATGTTGATGGTTTGTTGTATGTGACATGTGAATGTATGTTGATGGTTTGTTGTATGTGACATGTGAATGTATGTTGATGGTTTGTTGTATGTGACATGTGAATGTATGTTGATGGTTTATTGAATGTGACATGTGAATGTATGTTGATGGTTTGTTGTATGTGACATGTGAATGTATGTTGATGGTTTGTTGTATGTGACATGTGAATGTATGTTGATGGTTTGTTGTATGTAACATGTGAATGTATGTTGATGGTTTGTTGTATGTGACATGTGAATGTATGTTGATGGTTTGTTGTATGTGACATGTGAATGTATGTTGATGGTTTATTGAATGTGACATGTGAATGTATGTTGATGGTTTGTTGTATGTGACATGTGAATGTATGTTGATGGTTTGTTGTATGTGACATGTGAATGTATGTTGATGGTTTGTTGTATGTGACATGTGAATGTATGTTGATGGTTTGTTGTATGTGACATGTGAATGTATGTTGATGGTTTGTTGTATGTGACATGTGAATGTATGTTGATGGTTTATTGAATGTGACATGTGAATGTATGTTGATGGTTTGTTGTATATAACATGTGAATGTATGTTGATGGTTTGTTGTATGTGACATGTGAATGTATGTTGATGGTTTATTGTATGTGACATGTGAATGTATGTTGATGGTTTATTGTATGTGACATGTGAATGTATGTTGATGGTTTGTTGTATGTAACATGTGAATGTATGTTGATGGTTTATTGTATGTGACATGTGAATGTATGTTGATGGTTTGTTGTATGTGACATGTGAATGTATGTTGATGGTTTATTGTATGTGACATGTGAATGTATGTTGATGGTTTGTTGTATGTAACATGTGAATGTATGTTGATGGTTTATTGTATGTGACATGTGAATGTATGTTGATGGTTTGTTGTATGTGACATGTGAATGTATGTTGATGGTTTATTGAATGTGACATGTGAATGTATGTTGATGGTTTGTTGTATGTGACATGTGAATGTATGTTGATGGTTTGTTGTATGTGACATGTGAATGTATGTTGATGGTTTGTTGTATGTGACATGTGAATGTATGTTGATGGTTTGTTGTATGCAACATGTGAATGTATGTTGATGGTTTATTGAATGTGACATGTGAATGTATGTTGATGGTTTATTGAATGTGACATGTGAATGTATGTTGATGGTTTGTTGAATGTGACATGTGAATGTATGTTGATGGTTTATTGAATGTGACATGTGAATGTATGTTGATGGTTTGTTGTATGTGACATGTGAATGTATGTTGATGGTTTGTTGATTGTAACATGTGAATGTATGTTGATGGTTTATTGAATGTGACATGTGAATGTATGTTGATGGTTTATTGTATGTGACATGTGAATGTATGTTGATGGTTTGTTGTATGTGACATGTGAATGTATGTTGATGGTTTATTGAATGTGACATGTGAATGTATGTTGATGGTTTGTTGTATATAACATGTGAATGTATGTTGATGGTTTATTGTATGTGACATGTGAATGTATGTTGATGGTTTATTGTATGTGACATGTGAATGTATGTTGATGGTTTGTTGTATGTAACATGTGAATGTATGTTGATGGTTTATTGTATGTGACATGTGAATGTATGTTGATGGTTTGTTGTATGTGACATGTGAATGTATGTTGATGGTTTATTGTATGTGACATGTGAATGTATGTTGATGGTTTATTGAATGTGACATGTGAATGTATGTTGATGGTTTGTTGTATGTGACATGTGAATGTATGTTGATGGTTTGTTGTATGTGACATGTGAATGTATGTTGATGGTTTGTTGATTGTAACATGTGAATGTATTTGAATTGTGTGTTGTATATAACTTATGAACCTACATGAGTTATTTGTTGTATGTAACATATGAACATATGTGCGTTATTTGTTGTATTTAACATGCAAATATAATTGAATTGTATGTGCAGCGCATGGATCTAGTAAAACTGTTGTATGTAACATATGGATATAGTGGAACTGTTGTATGTAACACATGAACATATCTTCACTTGTTGCAGCTGGCCATCAGTTCCCTGGACCACAAATTCCCCAAGAGTATTCGAGTCCGGCGTCTACTGGGTATGATGTTTGAAGCCAAGGGCGAGTAAGTAACAACAATTCTAGTTGCTTCCCTTATGCCATTGAAATTCTTATTGTTTGCAGAAACTAAATCACCTATGTATTCTCGGAGCCCACCGAGAAGCAGAGAATAGTAATATTGTACCTAGCAAGCATTTCTCTGGAGGTTTGACCATTTGTGGCAATCACTGTCTTGAAAGACCGTGTGGGGCATTTCCAGAAGACGTGTTTGCTGCTAGTGAAAGGTAATAGGACAGAGCATCTCTCAAAATCTCCTGCTAGATAACAAGTGGAGTTGGGATGTGGAGACTCCCCCCCTCACCCCCTCGATCGCCTCCCTGAGGTTCACGGTATCCTTTGTAATGAAGCGTGCTGAAGACCACACACCTGGCAAGCTTGGAGACTGAAAGAGAGTCACGGCAAATCCCCCAGGATGATTGCAGACGTTCACTAATGCTGGTCTTCAGAGAAAACAAATTCTGGAACACTTCACGCCAAGGTAGAGTGAATAATGGGATTTGTGTAGAAGTACCAATAGCAGAAACAAAGTTACAGTTGTAAACATAATTTTACGGGGAAGTCATGGCTGAGAAGTTACGGTGACTGTTTCTGGCTCAGAAGCTACTGGGTTCAATCCCATCAAAGGGCTGGGAGTTTCCCCAAGAACCATCATCATCATCATCTTCCACTTCTGCCGTCAAGCGTCGTTGAGAGGAATAATTTGCTTTCCAGCGCTTGGTGGGCGGCACTGGATAGTGTCATTCCGTGTGGTTGTACAATGTCTCTGATGTTGTCAATCCATTTTCTTCTTGGACGACCTCATGGTCTCGTCGCAGATGATCTTTGATGTAAGGCCAGTGATGGTAGTTGCTGATGTTGCATTCTAACGACATGGCCAAACCACTTGATCTTCTGTCTTTCAATAAATGTGGCACAATGTGTTAATCCCACAGTCTGTCTGATAATAGCATTTCTTACTCGGTCTCGGATTGTTAACCCCAAGAACCATTGGTATCAAAAGATATTACCCTTCCCCCCGATCTCTTGGCTAGTGTGATTGAATACCTAGTCTTCTCTGGACAAAAAAGCAGGAGCTCCTGTGTACAAATTGTGCAGGTTAAACATCCCACTGCAGCTGGCAATCACACAGAGTAGGTCTCAAGGCCACTGCCCTGCCTGCATGTTTAGGATAGAAAGTTTACTCATGGGTAGATAGTCCGTGACCTTGGCTGGAATCTGTCAGGAGGAAGCCGACCTGACAGATGTATGCTGAAGTCGGACACTGACCTGTGAGGTGCGTAACTGAGTGTGATCACTGCCTTCGACAGGGGAATAAAACAGAAGAAGAAAATAATTGTAAAAACACTCAAACTGCAGTAAGCCCTTGATGTAATGCAACCTGGCACATGTTAAATGTAATGAATAAACAATAGTAATGCAGCGCTTGAACGGAGAATTATTATAATTAAAACGTATGTTTGAAAGGGAGGTGTGGTGCCACTGGCTTGCTGGCCCAGCTTTCATGTGCTTGAGCCTCCCGCCCTGGGTGGGATGGGCTCTCAGGTTGACCCAGCCTGAACTGTGTACCAGGAAATCACCTGGAAATAAACGCGATCAGTTGTAATTTTGACCGCATGACTCATCGAGTGCTAGTAGCTACAGAAACATGGGACTCTCACCATATGCACGAACAGGGATTCTTTACAGTTTTTTACATGTGAAAATTCTCAAATCTGAGGTGTCGCTGGTAGCTGCTAGTTTAGGTATCGTCCTGTGTTGAGCTGTTGTGTCATGTTGTTGTAGAACCCCATATACAGATCCTGTTTAACCTCACAAGGGGGATATACCCATGGTACATAGATCTGGGAATTTGAAACTCTCAAGACAACCTTAGATCTTAATGGTTTCGCTGCTGGATTCATAAAGGATCACTGCTATCCACCGAAACCAACCTCCAATGAAACATCAGTCCTTTTAATCAACTATTCTGTCAAGAGATTGTGTCCATAGTGATTGATGGAGACAATGTGTTTTACATGTTGTTTAACACATACAGTGGATGAATGTCAAGGTAGCTGAAGCAGATGCAGTTCAAATGGCTATGCTGTTGTTGTGTAAACAAAAATTAATGTTTTATATCTGTGGCTTGGAAGTTCCATAGCTCTCTCTTTATTATTGCCTAACACTTATGTGTTGTGTCTGTCATGTGGAAGTGGCTTTCTCACCTAATACTGAGTGGGTGGTGTGTTATATCTGTCACATAGAAGTGGTTTTCTCAGCTAATACTGAGTTATTAGTGTGTTGTATCTGTCAGATAGAAGTGCTTTTCTCACCTAATACTGGGTGGTTGGTGTGTTGTATCTGTCATGTAGAAGTGGTTTTCTCACTTAATGTATCTGTCACATGGAAGTGGTTTTCTCACCTAATACTGAGTGGTTGGTGTGTTGTATCTAACACATAGAAGTGGTTTTCTCACCTAATACTGAATGGTTGGTGTCTTATGTCTGTCATTGGCACATTCCCAACTATCTCTTTGATGTCCTATCTGGTACTGAAGAAGTTGTTGTATCCAGCCTATTCAGCCCCAAGTCAGCATTGTACCACCAACATTTGACCACCAACATTTGAGAGACAGCAAACAGAACAGGTAGATATTGACATGTAACACCTGGTCTCTGGTTGATGGTTGGTGTGTTGTGTCCAGCCTCCTTAACCCCCAAGTCAGCATTGTACCACCAACATTTGAGAGGCTTACAACAAACACAACAGATAGATATTGACATGTAACACCTGGTCTCTATCTCCAGGTACATAAAAGCTGAAGAAGAGTACAAAAATATACTGGAGAAGGATGAGACAAACATGGTAAGTTTTCTCATCTTTAACACCTTATGTGTTGAAAAATAATGAGTCGTAACACCTGACATACTGAAAAATAATGTGTCATACGTGAGTTTCTATTTCATTGGAAGCTATTTTTATCATTAATCTCTATAGACCGAGGTATGGTTTGTGGTTAAGAGCTGTTTGTTTTTAGTGGAGTAGACTAATTGATGTTTATACATTAATAGATTAATAGTTTATAGCTAAACTAGTGTATATACATACCAATAGTTATAGCTTAACTAGTGTATATAGTAACCAATAGTTTATAGCTTAACCCTTTACAGGGCAGACGCTTGTCCATTTTTTAGCCCTGAACGGGCAAGATTTTTTCAGGTTCGGTAAAATTTCGGATAGCGTTAGTGAAAACATCACAAATAAGGTGTTAGTCAACCGATTTTAGTTAAATAAACAACACAATGAAGAGAAGAGCATGCAGAATATGTTACTCACGTGATTGTTGCCGGTAATCCATATATGAACACAAATATTTACGAAATACAGTTATTGTTTGTGATTTTCAGTCATCTATACGGCAATCTACAAACACATTTTCAGAATCATAATCACTTTCTTTAAAGTCCGACTCACGACTGCTAATGCAAAGTAACGCTTTTCACTGATATCTAGTTCCGATTAGTAGTCAACTTCGTGCCCTTTAATGTCACTTAAATTGAACCTAGCGAAATCTCGGCTATCACTTGAAGAATCGCCGAAATCCATTTTGAAAAACTAAGCGTAAAACCCCCGAAAAGTATTTTTAAAATGTCTGTTCAAATTCATAGTAGGCGCTTGCAAATGGCGGCCACGTTGTCAAGCTATCGGCGAAAGCGAAAGTAGCCGTCGAAAGTATCAGAAAGCCGAGAGATCGCGTCTTTACAATGCATAATAGTATTGGGCGCGTACGGTCGGTCTGCCCGTTTAAGTGATCGGACGGAAATGGACGTTCCACCCTGTAAAGGGTTAACTAGTGTATATAGTAACCAATAGTTTATAGAACTAGTGTATATAGTAACCAATAGTTTATAGCTTAACTAGTGTATATAGTAACCAATAGTTTATAGCTTAACTAGTGTATATAGTAACCAATAGTTTATAGCTTAACTAGTGTATATAGTAACCAATAGTATATAGCTTAACTAGTGTATATAGTAACCAATAGTTTATAGCTTAACTAGTGTATATAGTAATCAATAGTTCATAAATGTATTGGTGTGTAGGTTAACCAGATATTACCGTGTATTGTAAGGGCTGGACTGGATTTATTAAGTGCGGTGTGTCTGCTCTGACTGCTTTCAGTACGCAAGAAAGAGACAGGTGGCAATCATGAAGGCACAGAACAAGGTCCCTGACGCCATCTCCAAGCTGAACGAGTATTTGAAAAGGTTTGTGAAGATGACCCTCAGCCCTATTTCCTTGTCTCATGATCTGAGGACAGATAACGGCTGATCTTGACCTGAAGGCAGGACAGGAAATGATTAGCGGTCGTACAGTGCAGACAGTTGGTCTTATGTATGATAGGACAAGATGGGGGAAATGATTGGCAATTATACATTTAAAACGATCTTTTATATATGATAGGACAGGACATGAAAAATTATTATCAGTAATACAGTTGAAAGTTGATTTGTGTGTGTGTGCGTGCGCGCGCATGAGAGAGAGAGAGAGAGAGAGAGCGTGAGTTAGTTGCATGTTCTTTACAGGATATAGCAGTCAACCCCAGCATTTTTTGGCTGTTCATGATTTCTGGGCAAGTTTACGTTGAGTAGTTTGCCATTGCTTTCTGAACGGCCAGCACCCATACCATTTCATAAAAATTCAATGTAAGGTCTGCTGCCACATCGCCCACAACTATGTTTCGAACACGGATATGCAGGATTACGATCTGCGTCCATAACCCCTTCGCTGCGGAGCCAGCAAAACCAGTATAAGCATCCTGAAATAGAACATCTCTTGATGTTATCCACACATTGAAACGTCAGTTGTCATCCCCTTTCAGTCCATCTCTTGATGTTATCCACCTATTGAAGAATAGAGCTTCAGTATTTCTTGTCTAGCTATGATGGTACAGTCTGACATCCTCTGCCCAGCCCATCTCTTGATGTTATCATCTTGTTGAACATGTCGTCTTCCTCTTGTCGACCACCTTTCTCTTAGCAGTTATGTTCTTGAGATATCATGTCTCTGTACGTGTCCACAATATTGTATTTGTCAAATTTAGCAATTCTGGTATCATGCCTAGTTTAGTTTGCTTGGAAAATCTTTTATTGTCACTTTGTCTATAACATTTGCTTCATGTTCTGTATATCCACAGGGCAGTGGCATATTCACATGCTGGTGGCATATTTCCACTTCCCAGTGTCGTACACCCATATGCTGGTGGCATATTTCCACGTCACTGGCATATATCCACTTGTCATGGTGTATACCCACATTGCCATTGGCACCAAGTCTGCCTTCCAACTGCTTGTTCATTGCTACCTTTGATTGGGTTATTCTACATTATGCACAGTGTTCCTGTGTGGGCTGTTGGTTTTGTGTGATATTCACTGGCACAGGAATGGAGCATAATGGGGACGACCCGTTGCTGTGAAGTTGGAACCGCCACTCACTGGCTAACTAACTAACTATTCTCCATTTAACTTCCTTAATACATCCTCTGTCTGCTGTTATGATTAAAGTAACCAGCAACTTGTTTTAGGTTTCGACTTGTCTTAGGTTGAAATTATATTCATAATTATTCTAATTAATTTGTCCTGAAGCAGTTTTCTGCGCTGGGTCTGTGATATGAAAGCATTACAACATGTTGTAGAATTGTATAATAGTCAATCCATCTTCAGGACTAATGTTTATCAGTTGAAATGTTTTCAATATCTAGACTACGCAGTGATGTCAGAGGGAGATGGGATTCAGAGATGGAGGACAGAATCATCATGTTCAAAGAATATCTGGTCTTGGCGGCTGCTGGTGTGACAAGACCACCCATCTAATCAGGAGGAAACAGGAAATTATGGGGGATTTCAATAGAAGAGCTGGAATAGAGAAATTATCCAAATGTGTGATGGTACAAGACCGGGGAACGAACCAATAAACTTTATTTTCTAAGGGTTGAGAATTGGTCAGGCAGACTTTACTGGAGGCAGAGGTATACAGAGAGTGAGATGTATGTGGGAAGCTGAAACAGCTGGACAGCAATTAATAGTGTCAATAACACTAACATCACAATGTCACATGACAGGATTGGAGAGTCATGATTGGTGACGTCTGCTGCGGCCCAGGCATCTGAAGAAGATGAATGTAGATGCCTGAATATGGCCGTAAACGAGGGTTACTGTATTACTTCACTAGAATATCAGGGTTGTGGAGGGATGTAGTGGCCTGGCCAGTAAGTCACTTGAAGAATGTATATACTTGTTTTAATTCATTGTTGCTTGTTGATTTCCCAGTTTTATGACAGATTACGAAGCCTGGAATGAACTGTGTGACCTGTATCTATCTCAACACGACTATAACAACGCAGCCTTCTGTCTGGAGGAGCTCATCATGTCCAACCCACACAACCATCTCTTTCACCAGAAGTATGCCGAGGTATGTCTGTTAGACTCACACAACCATCTCTTTCACCAGAAGTATGCCGAGGTATGTCTGTTAGACCCACACCGCCATCTCTTTCACCAGAAGTATGCTGAGGTATGTCTGTTAGACCACACAACCATCTCTTTCACCAGAAGTATGCTGAGGTATGTCTGTTAGACTCACACAACCATCTCTTTCATCAGAAATATGCCGAGGTATATCTGTTAGACCCACACAACCATCTCTTTCACCAGAAGTATGCCAAGGTATGTCTGTTAGACTCACACAACCATCTCTTTCACCAGAAGTATGCCAAGGTATGTCTGTTAGATCCACTCATCTCCTGGATTACCAGTGTGCCAAGGTAAGAGAGTGCTCCCTTTGATCCAGGACATCAAGTCTTCTCAAACAAGGGCAAAAAGTGAGGAGGATCGGTGTACATATTAAACATGCTTTGACAGTTGGAAATTATTAATAGAAGGCAGACTAGCCAGCTGCCCAGGCTTCATTTTAAATAAGATAACCTACTCAGGAACTCAGAAAGAAAGATTTCTGCTCAGGTGCACGAAACTGTTGCACTGGCACTGCACACTGAGATGGATGCCGAGGAGGAGATCCAAGCACTTATAGAGGATTGAATGCTTTGATTTGCAGTGAGTGAGGATAATCTGATGATTAACTAGCCTACTCACAACAGAACTTATCATGTGTGACATATTTTGATTTATTGATGGTAATGTGGAGTTTGTGCACTGTGTTAAGATTCTCCTTGTGTGATCTAAGTCAGGAGACTAAAGCCCTTATAGAGATGACTGTGTGCCGTGAAATTGATCCTGTAAAAATCAACAGAAAGATGGAATCTCCCTCCATCTCAACCTAAGTCCTCCTTATACCTGCTGATGTATACATATCTCCCTCCATTTCAGACCTCCTCCTTATACCTGCTGATGTATACATATCTCCCTCCATCTCAACCTCAGTCCTCCTCCTTATACCTGCTGATGTATACATATCTCCCTCCATCTCAACCTCAGTCCTCCTCCTTATACCTGCTGATGTATACATATCTCCCTCCATTTCAGTCCTCCTCCTTATACCCGCTGATGTATACATATCTCCCTCCATCTCAACCTCAGTCCTCCTCCTTATACCTGCTGATGTATACATATCTCCCTCCATTTCAGTCCTCCTCCTTATACCCGCTGATGTATACATATCTCCCTCCATTTCAGTCCTCCTCCTTATACCTGCTGATGTATACATATCTCCCTCCATTTCAGTCCTCCTCCTTATACCTGCTGATGTATACATATCTCCCTCCATCTCAACCTCAGTCCTCCTCCTTATACCCGCTGATGTATACATATCTCCCTCCATCTCAACCTCAGTCCTCCTCCTTATACCCGCTGATGTATACATATCTCTTTCCATTTCAGACCTCCTCCTTATACCCGCTGATGTATACATATCTCCCTCCATTTCAGTCCTCCTCCTTATACCCGCTGATGTATACATATCTCCCTCCATCTCAACCTCAGTCCTCCTCCTTATACCTGCTGATGTATACATATCTCCCTCCATCTCAACCTCAGTCCTCCTCCTTATACCTGCTGATGTATACATATCTCCCTCCATCTCAACCTCAGTCCTCCTCCTTATACCTGCTGATGTATACATATCTCCCTCCATCTCAGTCCTCCTCCTTATACCTGCTGATGTATACATCTCAACCTCAGCTCTCCTCCTTATACCCACTGATGTATACATATCTCCCTCCAACTCAGCCTCAGCTCTCCTCCTTATACCCACTGATGTATACATATCTCCCTCCATTTCAGTCCTCCTCCTTATACCTGCTGATGTATACATATCTCCCTCCATCTCAACCTCAGTCCTCCTCCTTATACCTGCTGATGTATACATATCTCCCTCCATCTCAACCTCAGTCCTCCTCCTTATACCTGCTGATGTATACATATCTCCCTCCATCTCAACCTCAGTCCTCCTCCTTATACCTGCTGATGTATACATATCTCCCTCCATCTCAACCTCAGTCCTCCTCCTTATACCTGCTGATGTATACATATCTCCCTCCATCTCAGTCCTCCTCCTTATACCTGCTGATGTATACATCTCAACCTCAGCTCTCCTCCTTATACCCACTGATGTATACATATCTCCCTCCAACTCAGCCTCAGCTCTCCTCCTTATACCCGCTGATGTATACATATCTCCCTCCATCTCAACCTCAGTCCTCCTCCTTATACCTGCTGATGTATACATATCTCCCTCCATCTCAACCTCAGTCCTCCTCCTTATACCTGCTGATGTATACATATCTCCCTCCATCTCAACCTCAGTCCTCCTCCTTATACCTGCTGATGTATACATATCTCCCTCCATCTCAGTCCTCCTTATACCTGCTGATGTATACATCTCAACCTCAGCTCTCCTCCTTATACCCACTGATGTATACATATCTCCCTCCAACTCAGCCTCAGCTCTCCTCCTTATACCCACTGATGTATACATATCTCCCTCCATTTCAGTCCTCCTCCTTATACCCACTGATGTATACATATCTCCCTCCAACTCAGCCTCAGCTCTCCTCCTTATACCCGCTGATGTATACATATCTCCCTCCATTTCAGTCCTCCTCCTTATATCTGCTGATGTATACATATCTCCCTCCAACTCAGCCTCAGCTCTCCTCCTTATACCCGCTGATGTATACATATCTCCCTCCAACTCAGCCTCAGCTCTCCTCCTTATACCCGCTGATGTATACATATCTCCCTCCAACTCAGCCTCAGCTCTCCTCCTTATACCCACTGATGTATACATATCTCCCTCCAACTCAGCCTCAGCTCTCCTCCTTATACCCGCTGATGTATACATATCTCCCTCCATCTCAACCTCAGACCTCCTCCTTATACCCACTGATGTATACATATCTCCCTCCATCTCAACCTCAGACCTCCTCCTTATACCCACTGATGTATACATCTCAACCTCAGCTCTCCTCCTTATACCCACTGATGTATACATATCTCCCTCCAACTCAGCCTCAGCTCTCTTCCTTATACCCACTGATGTATACATATCTCCCTCCAACTCAGCCTCAGCTCTCTTCCTTATACCCGCTGATGTATACATATCTCCCTCCAACTCAGCCTCAGACCCCCTCACTACACTGATATATACAGACCTCGTGATCATGCTTACTGATATATTCAGCAGTGCTGTTCTCTCTGTGTCAGAGATGACTCAGTCATGGTTGCTGATGTAGTGCTGTTTTCTCTTTGCCAGATTCGCTACACTCAGGGAGGAAATGAGAACATGGACCTGGCCAGGAGCTACTTTGCCCAAGCTGTCAAACTCAATCCAAACAATCTCCGGGCCTTGATTGGCCTCTTCTTGGTAAGTTATCTCAGCACTGCTCTTTAAATGTTATCTGTTATCAACATATGTTGATATCCCATGCTGTAAATGTCTGTTTAACTTATCTGTTATCAACATATGTTGATATCCCATGCTGTAAATGTCATATTAACAAGTTATCTGTTATCAACATATGTTGATATCCCATAATGTAAATGTCTGTTTAACTTGTTATCTGTTATCAACATATGTTGATATCCCATGCTGTAAATGTCATCATTAACAAGTTATCTGTTATCAACATATGTTGATATCCCAACTGTAAATGCCTGTTTAACTTGTTATCTGTTATCAACATATGTTGATATCCCACATGTTGTTATTCATGTTCTCTGCCAAACATCATCATCATCGTATGAAATATATCAACATATATTGTTACAGGGATTGTCAGAATATAGTGCTAGTAAGACCTCAGCTTCTTCTTGGGTCCTCTTATTCATACTAAAGCCTAGTCTGTATTAGGTCAGGGGAACTTTCTGGGGAAAGCTTTTGTATGGGCTACTTATAGCGAGCTACTTCTGATGCTTAGCTGGTCCATCTCTTGTGAGGTCTGACTCTTGCTGTGTGTACACAATGACAGATGCTTAACTGGTCCATCTCTTGTGAGGTCTGACTCTTGCTGTGTGTACGCAATGACAGATGCTTAGCTGTTCCATCTCTTGTGAGGTCTGACTCTTGCTGTGTGTACACAATGACAGATGCTTAGCTGGTCCATCTCTTGTGAGGTCTGACTTGCTGTGTGTACACAATGACAGATGCTTAGCTGGTCCATCTCTTGTGAGGTCTGACTCTTGCTGTTTGTACACAATGACAGATGCTTAGCTGGTCCATCTCTTGTGAGGTCTGACTCTTGCTGTGTGTACACAATGACAGATGCTTAGCTGGTCCATCTCTTGTGAGGTCTGACTCTTGCTGTGTGTACACAATGACAGATGCTTAGCTGGTCCATCTCTTGTGAGGTCTGACTCTTGCTGTGTGTACGCAATGACAGATGCTTAGCTGGTCCATCTCTTGTGAGGTCTGACTCTTGCTGTGTGTACACAATGACAGCTTAGCTGGCCCATCTCTTGTGAGATCTGACTCTTGCTGTGTGTACACAATGACAGATGCTTAGCTGGTCCATCTCTTGTGAGGTCTGACTCTTGCTGTGTGTACACAATGACAGATGCTTAGCTGGTCCATCTCTTGTGAGGTCTGACTCTTGCTGTGTGTACAAAATGACTGATGTTTGTGGCTTGTTATTTGCAGCTTATGAGCTTTATGACCGAACCATTTAAGAGGAAGAGCCCTGACAAGATTTGATCAGACCAGAATGTTCTCTTGGTTTGCAGGCGGCATTCAATCTGTCGGGGAGTTCCAGTATCATGGCCAAGGACAAGAAGCTGAACCTGAAGTACGCCACCTGGGCTGCCGAACAGATTCAGATCAGATATGAGGTCAGTGGAACTTCATGTGATGCTGGTGGAGGAGGATGTGTGGTTGGTCGAGTGTGATGGGGTGGAAGGCTGGTGGATGGGGATGTGTGGTTGGCTAAGTGTGATGGGATGGAAGGCTGGTGGAGTGGGATGTGTGATTGGCTGAGTGTGATGGGATGGAAGGCTGGTGGAGTGGGATGGAAGGCTGGTGGAGTGGGATGTGTGGTTGGTTGAGTGTGATGGGATGGAAGGCTGGTGGAGTGGGATGTGTGGTTGGTGGAGTGGGATGTGTGGTTGGTTGAGTGTGATGGGATGGAAGGCTGGTGGAGTGGGATGTGTGGTTGGTTGAGTGTGATGGGATGGAAGGCTGGTGGAGTGGGATATGTGGTTGGTTGAGTGTGATGGGATGGAAGGCTGGTGGAGTGGGATATGTGGTTGGCTGAGTGTGATGGGATGGAAGGCTGGTGGAGTGGGATATGTGGGTGGCTTAGTGTGATGGGATGGAAGGCTGGTATAGTGGGATGTGTGGGTGGCTGAGTGTGATGGGATGGAAGGCTGGAGTGGAATGTGTGGTTGGTTGAGTGTGATGGGATGGAAGGCTGGTGGATGGGGATGTGTGGTTTGCTGAGTGTGATGGGATGGAAGGCTAGAGTGGAATGTGTGGTTGTTGAGTGTGATGGGATGAAAGGCTGGCGGAGTGGGATGTGTGGGTGGCTGAGTGTGATGGGATGGTACGCTGGTGGAGTGGGATGTTTGGGTGGCCGAGTGTGATGGGATGGAATGCTGGTGGAGTGGAATGTGTGGGTGGCTGAGTGAGATAGGTCAGTCAAGTGAGACCTGATGTGAGAGTAGCGAAGTGAAAACAAAACACACTGATGCAGACACTGTGTGTCCATCCATCCATCATGTGCCATGCCGGTAAGCGTGGGCGGTCATGTTTTGCCATCTCACTCGATCACCAGAGTCATGGATCAGCTCAATGTTTCTGTCTCGACCATGCCACGAGGCCAAGCCATCCAGGTATTTGCTTCTAGGTCTTCTCCTGGGTCTGTTCCCCTCGATCTTGCCAGTTGTCACTAAGTTCTCCAATTCATTTCTTCTCATAACATGCCCACACAACATGATTTTCTTGGCATCTATAAAGAAGGTAGTTTGCCATTGCTTTCCTTCCCAGCAGTGATCATACTGGTCAGTGACCGTAGCCATTGTCTCCTAAAAAAAAAGAGATCCTCTGCCTACCGTCGTGAAGGTGGAGACCATAACCTACAACTATCTGTCGGCTGCTCTCCATCTTCATCCACCACCTGCACTCATGGCTTCACGTAACCCTGATCGGGGGGCTAAACGGGTACTCCACCTTGCCCAAGGGTGTCCCGTAGGAAGGAGGCGCCTTACTTCTTCTTTGATAGGGGATACCGCTACCCCCTGGGCATGCGGGTGTTTGTCATGCCCCATGAAATGCCTGTGTCATGTCCCATGTAATGTCTGTGTCATGCCCCATGTCATGTCTGTTTCATGTCCCTTGTCATGTCTGTGATATGTTGTGAGCTACCTGGCTGTTTGTCCAAACATCGGGTACGCCATCAAGAGCACAAGGCCAGTGACATCGCAGCTAACATCTTGACCACACATTGAACCATAGCCAGCCAGCCCATCCAGCTCCATGCCCAGGGCTCCAGGGGGACAATGTGACACCAAATTTATGGCATAGAGGGGGCAGCATCTGTCTCACCACAACACGTCCCCACTGAATCAGTCACTCCAGATGGACTGTATGCGGGATGTTTCAAGACTTCACATTTCACAGCTTGTAATGTGTCCACGGTGTGCACAGCTGTATGAGGCAGACATTGTCCTGCAGCAACAATAACCCTTTCTGAGAAAAGTCTGCAGCATTTCAGTTGTTTCCCAGGCTTAAATTTGTGCACCAGCATGTCACTGTATCAGGCACAGGTCACCGTTTCGCCACTTTCATGGAAATGCACCAATAGTGGGCCATTTGATAACACAAAAGATGGTCATCGTGACTTTAATAAACCCTCGTTCTTTCCCGGTGCAAGTCAATAGTGGAGCAACCATTTTGTAATTGCTATTCCACATGCCGGTCTCTGTGGCTAATGGCTTGCAAACGCGGTTTGTGAGCCCGTATACCCGGGTTCGAAACACAGCGGTGCTGGTTTTTTCGAAAAAAGGTAAAGGAGCCGGTCGTTCAGAAAGCAATGGCAAACTACTGAACTGTAAAATTTGCCCAGGAATCATGCACAGCGAAAATGCTGAGGTTGACTGTTACGTCCTGTGAAGGACATACAACTTAATTTTAAAACATTCCACATATTTCTCAATCCTACAATCGCTATATGGGGTATTGGTTAAGAGCCCATTTGTATCCTGAAATAAGATTTCCTTTATTGGCTTCTCATCTTCCTCTGCTTTAAGCTTCTTGTGCAAAGAAGACGGAGTTGAATGGGGAGGACATGGAGGGGGCTGTTGGTGATGCCACAAGATAGGACGTCTTGGCAAGAGTTGGTGACGGCCCGTGCTACATTTGGGGGGGGGGGGGGGGGGGGGGGGGGGTAACATGCTGCAGTAGCAGTAGATTTCATCTGTAGGTATCTTTGTTAATGTTTCAATAACACCTTGTTCCAGAACCAGCAGTCTGAGGTGCAGCTCTCGGAGACAAAAGTCTTGACCTGTATGAAGAAGCTGGTCGAGTCATTACAAGCACCCTAGTCATGGGATGGTGTCTTCGTTACCTGCGTCTGCTGGGTGTTAGGCTCAAGGTCACTTCTTTTCACAGATTGTAATTTGAATTTATGGAGTGCCAGATTGGCTGTTACTATTTATATTTGAAGTGTGAATGTTTGTAGCACCTAGCACATGTCCTCATTGGGGTCTGTGGAGACACATGAACAACTTGGTCCATAATTATTTGAATGTCAGAAAGAGAGTAGCCAAATCTTGCAACATGAACGAACAAATTAGGATGAACTTGGAGGCAGTGGAGATGTGGTTCCTGAGATGTATGTTGTGAATACCGTAGACTGCCTGAGTAGCTAATGACGATTACGAGGAAGAGGCTGATAGAACTAGAACATTATACGCAACTATCAGCAGGAGACAGACAGTGTTCTATGGTCATGTACTGAAAAGTCAGACTTTGGAAAACATGACGACTGGAAAGATTAATGGTAGAAGAAGCAGGGTAGATACAAGACAAGGCCAGGCAAAATTATCCTGCAAGGACTGGGAGTGTGACATGGAGGGATGTCATTAGAACTACCCAGGGACCGAGGTCTGGGGAGATGCAAGGATGTCTGACCCAGAGACTGAGGTCTGGGGAGATGCAAAGATGCCTGTGACAGGAAGGGGAGATTGCTTGACTGCTTTAGGTTTGGTATTCGGGGGGGGGGGGGGGGGGGGGGTCATATTTAATCCATGTTATTTTAGTCACTTTTTTTCATTCTTACAAAAAAGGGCATTCTGGGTGTTATGTGGAGGGACAACATGGCTGTTTTATGTGAGAAAACTGTGAAACTGTTCTGTGTGAAAGTCTGTGTGTGCAGACCTGTTCTGTGTGTGTGGGCCTGTTCTGTGTGAGCCTTGTATGCTTCGTTTCAAACACTGCACTTGTTGGTTAGGTGAAAGGTCTATTTCTGTAGCGGATACACAAAGTACACAAGTATATCTGTGAGGCTGTAGCAGATACACAGAAAGTATACAAATATAGCTTACAGTAAATCTGTGAGGCTGTAGCAGATACACAGAAAGTATAACAAATATAACATACAGTAAATCTGTGAGGCTGTAGCAGATACACAGAAAGTATACAATATTAGCTTACAGTAAATCTGTGAGGCTGTAGCAAGATACACAGAAAGTTTACAAATATAACATACAGTAAATCTGTGAGGCTGTAGCAGATACACAGAAAGTATACAAATATAGCTTACAGTAAATCTGTGAGGCTGTAGCAGATACACAGAAAGTTTACAAATATAACATGCAGTAAATCTGTGAGGCTGTAGCAGATACACAGAAAGTATACAAATATAGCTTACAGTAAATCTGTGAGGCTGTAGCAGATACACAGAAAGTATACAAATATAACATACAGTAAATCTGTGAGGCTGTAGCAGATACACAGAAAGTATACAAATATAGCTTACAGTAAATCTGTGAGGCTGTAGCAGATACACAGAAAGTATACAAATATAGCTTACAGTAAATCTGTGAGGCTGTAGCAGATACACAGAAAGTTTACAAATATAACATGCAGTAAATCTGTGAGGCTGTAGCAGATACACAGAAAGTATACAAATATAGCTTACAGTAAATCTGTGAGGCTGTAGCAGATACACAGAAAGTTTACAATATACATGCAGTAATATCTGTGAGGCTGTAGCAGATACACAGAAAGTATACAAATATAGCTTACAGTAAATCTGTGAGGCTGTAGCAGATACACAGAAAGTATACAAATATAGCTTACAGTAAATCTGTGAGGCTGTAGCAGATACACAGAAAGTATACAAATATAACATGCAGTAAATCTGTGAGGCTGTAGCAGATACACAGAAAGTATAAC
The DNA here is from genome assembly GCA_014155875.1 of Cepaea nemoralis. Taxonomy (NCBI): domain Eukaryota; kingdom Metazoa; phylum Mollusca; class Gastropoda; order Stylommatophora; family Helicidae; genus Cepaea; species Cepaea nemoralis. The sequence goes on along the minus strand of JACEFZ010027909.1, from coordinate 455,314 downwards.
AAATATAGCTTACAGTAAATCTGTGAGGCTGTAGCAGATACACAGAAAGTATACAAATATAGCATACAGTAAATCTGTGAGGCTGTAGCAGATACACAGAAAGTATACAAGATATAGCTTACAGTAATCTGTGAGGCTGTAGCAGATACACAGAAAGTATACAAATATAACATACAGTAAATCTGTGAGGCTGTAGCAGATACACAGAAAGTATACAATATAGCTTACAGTATAATCTGTGAGGCTGTAGCAGATACACAGAAAGTATACAAATATAGCTTACAGTATATCTGTGAGGCTGTAGCAGATACACAGAAAGTTATACAAATATAACATGCAGTAATATCTGTGAGGCTGTAGCAGATACACAGAAAGTATACAAATATAAGCTTACAGTAATATCTGTGAGGCTGTAGCAGATACACAGAAAGTATACAAATATAACATACAGTAAATCTGTGAGGCTTGTAGCAGATACACAGAAAGTATACAAATATAGCTACAGTAAATCTGTGAGGCTGTAGCAGATACACAGAAAGTATACAAATATAACATTACAGTAATCTGTGAGGCTGTAGCAGATACACAGAAAGTATACAAATATAACATGCAGTAAATCTGTGAGGCTGTAGCAGATACACAGAAAGTATACAAATATAGCTTACAGTAAATCTGTGAGGCTGTAGCAGATACACAGAAAGTATACAAATATAACATACAGTAAATCTGTGAGGTTGTAGCAGATACACAGAAAGTATACAAATATAACATACAGTATATCTGTGAGGCTGTAGCAGATACACAGAAAGTATACAAATATAACATACAGTATATCTGTGAGGTTGTAGCAGATACACAGAAAGTGTACAGATATAACATACAGTAAATCTGTGAGGCTTGTAGCAGATACACAGAAAGTATACAAATATAACATACAGTAATCTGTGAGGCTGTAGCAGATACACAGAAAGTATACAAATATAACATACAGTATATCTGTGAGGCTGTAGCAGATACACAGAAAGTTATACAAATATAACATACAGTATATCTGTGAGGTTGTAGCAGATACACAGAAAGTATACAAATATAACATACAGTATATCTGTGAGGCTGTAGCAGATACACAGAAAGTATACAAATATAACATACAGTATATCTGTGAGGTTGTAGCAGATACACAGAAAGTATACAAATATAACATACAGTAAATCTGTGAGGCTGTAGCAGATACACAGAAAGTATACAAATATAACATACAGTATATCTGTGAGGCTGTAGCAGATACACAGAAAGTATACAAATATAACATACAGTAAATCTGTGCGGCTGTATCAGATACACAGAAAGTATACAATATAGCTTACAGTAATCTGTGAGGCTGTAGCAGATACACAGAAAGTATACAAATATAGCTTACAGTAAATCTGTGAGGCTGTAGCAGATACACAGAAAGTATACAAATATAGCATACAGTATATCTGTGAGGCTGTAGCAGATACACAGAAAGTATACAAATATAACATACAGTAAATCTGTGAGGCTGTAGCAGATACACAGAAAGTATACAAATATAGCTTACAGTAAATCTGTGAGGCTGTAGCAGATACACAGAAAGTATACAAATATAGCTTACAGTAAATCTGTGAGGCTGTAGCAGATACACAGAAAGTATGCAAATATAACATACAGTAAATCTGTGAGGCTGTAGCAGATACACAGAAAGTATGCAAATATAACATACAGTAAATCTGTGAGGCTGTAGCAGATACACAGAAAGTATACAAATATAACATACAGTAAATCTGTGAGGCTGTAGCAGATACACAGAAAGTTTACAAATATAACATGCAGTATATCTGTGAGCTTGTAGCAGATACACAGAAAGTATACAAATATAACATACAGTATATCTGTCAGCTTGTAGCAGATACACAGAAAGTATACAAATATATCTGTGAGACTGCAGCAGATACACAAAATATAACATAAGATAACTCTGTGAGGTTGTAGCAGACACACAGAAAGTTTACAAATATATCTGTGAGACTGCAGCAGATACACAAAATATAACATAAGATAACTCTGTGAGGTTGTAGCAGATACACAGAAAGTTTACAAATATAACATAAGATAACTCTGTGAGGTTGTAGCAGATGTACATGTTTTTCCAACAGTAAGTGGTCACCAGTACAGTATTTTGTTAGCATTGCAGTTTTTGTTTATGTGAATCTTGTGGGAGAAATAAACAGACATGTTGATAGTCTACCAAGAGTTTTTCTATTTTATAAATATATATATATATATATTTGAATAACGAAGACACAAACCATAGATTGTACGATTTTATTGCCTGGCATATTTCACTGCCTCTCGTCAGGTACATACTGCAGAATTCACACAACATAGAGTAAAATAACTGGATACATCCTTCAAGCTGAAATATACACATGTTCGCACAGTAATGTCAATTGTCTACTACGGTAATTTTAAACTGACTATCATGTCTGTCTGTCTGCACAAAACTGGCTTGTGTAGATTAATCATGATGGCTTCTGCAAACTGTATAACAAGCGACTATTTTGTGTATTAAACAACACGTAAGTAAATTCTGCCTTTTTCACAAAACCAGTACTATGCTTCTTATGTTGGTCTTTCAAAGTGTACTCTCCACACATATAACAAAATAAATCCAGTGAAATAAAACACTCTCTTCTTGAAGATGACGTCATTCTATGTTAGAAGTGTAATAAAATAACCAGCATACTAACATGCATGTGATGGGTCTTGAAGATGATGTCATTCTGTGTTAGAAGTGTAATAAAATAACTAGCATACTAACATGCATGCAGTGGGTTAAAGTCTAAAAAAGGCAACTCTTGGAAAACTGAAATTAAGTAAACAAGCATTTTAATTTTGTAATGGACTAGATAGCAATAGTGTTTTGTTTTTTTCCCCCAGGGCCTTATACTGAAAATACTGTAATAATATTAATTAAATACACAAATGTCTGTATCTCAAAAACTAGAGCTGCTATAGGCAAATAAATGTGATATTTGGATTTAGCAGGCCTCATTTATGCAAAATCAGGTGTAAAATGTTTTGCATTTTAAAACAATTTTGTTGTAGGGCTTTTATCTATCGCGACTATTACATTTACTTTGAATAAAAAAGAAACAAATATTGTATAATGAATGCTGTAAACATACACCAAATATAAATGATTCATATTTTGAAATTAAGGATCATAGGTTGGTTTCTCTACACTGGTATGAGTGCCAGTCATTCAGAAAGCCATGGCAAACTACTGAACGAAAACTTGTTCAGGAATCGCAAACAGCCAAAAAATGCCGGAGTTGACTGCGACATGTGGTAAAGGACATGCAACTAACTTTTAACATACTGAAACAATTCATTCCCTTTGTTAATCTAAACACATAAACTTTTAACATGTTGAAACAATTTATTTATTCCCTTCGTAAATTTAAACACATAAACTATTAACATGTTGAAACAATGTAATCCCATAGTGAATTTAAACATGTAAAACAAAGTTTATTCGTGGTGTCGTTGTTTACATTCACATATTGCACAATTATTATTCATTGATCAGGGGAAATCGTCTGATAGGAAAACACTCTGAGAGGAATCAGAAATGTACAGTTTACAAGGGGGTTAAAGGCAATCCTGCTGAAAGCGTGCATAGTGCACGAACTCTATAGCTCCAGCGACAATCCCCCAGGAGTCCGAGAAAATTGCACTCATGTACAAAATAGGGGGTCCCAGAACTGAACTCATGACCTTCATAGTGTGAGGTAAGCAGCTTAACTACTTCACCATGGAGACCGCCAGAAGATAAACATGGCCAGTTATTGTACAGTGTACATGGCCAGTTATCTTATGTACAGTGTACATGGCCAGTTATCTTACTACAGTGTACATGGCCAGTTATCTTACGTACAGTGTACATGGCCAGTTATTGTACAGTGTACATGGCCAGTTATCTTACTACAGTGTACATGGCCAGTTATCTTACGTACAGTGTACATGGCCAGTTATCTTATGTACAGTGTACATGGCCAGTTATCTTACTACAGTGTACATGGCCAGTTATCTTACTACAGTGTACATGGCCAGTTATCTTACTACAGTGTACATGGCCAGTTATCTTACGTACAGTGTACATGGCCAGTTATTGTACAGTGTACATGGCCAGTTATCTTACTACAGTGTACATGGCCAGTTATCTTACGTACAGTGTACATGGCCAGTTATCTTATGTACAGTGTACATGGCCAGTTATCTTACTACAGTGTACATGGCCAGTTATCTTACTACAGTGTACATGGCCAGTTATCTTACGTACAGTGTACATGGCCAGTTATTGTACAGTGTACATGGCCAGTTATCTTACTACAGTGTACATGGCCAGTTATTGTACAGTGTACATGGCCAGTTATCTTACGTACAGTGTACATGGCCAGTTATTGTACAGTGTGCAGGCCTTACACCACAAGTATCAGAATGTGGCAAGTAACAACTGGTGGATGCATAGGATCAAACAGATCTGTACCAGACATAGGACTATAAAACACATGCAAGACATCATTAATACATATATATATCAACATAGGGGATACATATATTGCACGCACTAGAAATGAGTTATGCGCTAAGGTGATCAGTTACATTCCTCAGATACAATGGTGATTACTTGATGAAGTTTGATGTAACAATGGGGATGAAATCATGATACCAGTGAATGAGTATTCACAACCTGGGTAGGGAGGTCAATTGGGTGACATAAATGGATCATGAGTGTGGCCCTAGATTATTGCTACATTCAGCAGCTGAATCCAGAAGTTCTTCATGGCTGTCGGGTTCTAGAAGCATGCGATGTCTGACTGGCTTTTCACATGAATCCTAGCCATCATGTAATGTGTCATTTTACTTTTTATATTTGGTCACACATGCTGAAGAAATCTGGCATTTCCAGTGGCCACTTCCGCCATGTGCCAGTCATGTATTGGTGATGTTTCATAGTCGTTATTTGCCCCCGTAGTACATGGTGGGGAAACTGTCTGGTGTTCATCATCACGAGGCCTGCCAAAAGACGTGAGTACCCATCTATCTCCACAGACCTTGGTCCTTGTTCGGATCAGTTCTATTGGTATTCCTATAGGCAATTGTCTGAGGCCATCCCACAACTTTCAGTACCTTGATTCAGTCTGGTATCACCCATGTCCCATGATAGTCCCTCCCAGATGAAGATGCCCTTAGGCTGCTATTAATGTCAATCTCTGGCCTGCTTTGATTAATAAAACTCGGGAATATGGTGGCTTCCTCATGCCTTCCACATCCACCCTATTAACTGTGGATCTATAATGTAAGTCAGTGCATCCACAGTGGCACAGTTTGTGGTGCACTTGCCTGTGCAGATAATGGACTAGGTTCAGTCCCAGTAGAGGCAGGATTGAGTGTTCCTACCTGTTCGGACTGGGGGTTGGCCCAACCTCACAGAAATGGGCTTCAGACAATTGTCTGGGAAGTAAATGTAATGAGAAGAAGAAGGGAACTGGCTGCTCTACCTCATACGTCATGGCCTAGAATATATGAAGACCCAACATCTCACAGCCCAGTGGCAGTTTCTGCTGTGGGACTACGGTTACCTTTCATCAATACCAGCATCGTCGTCATCATCATCAACACCATCCGTGCTTTGTCCTGTGTCCGTCATGACAGTCTGCCAAAATGTCTTTCTATAGTCAGCCAGGTGTCCTGCCTCTGTTCCCCTCATGTGTAAATCATCTATCACATCTCAAATCCATTTCCATTGTCATATCTTTTCTCTGCTTCCCCAGCACACCTTCCTCCATAGTCACCTCTTCCAGGCAATCGCGTCTTCATACCTGCTACAAATATTTCCTGTTTCCAATTATATTTGTCCCAATAACAAATCATCCCTGAGTTCTTGTTGAACAGATCTATTTCTTCTGTTTCATCCAGTGAAATGTTGATCCTCTTCTGCAATATTTGTATTCATAGGCAAACACGTGTATTTTGTGTGATTTGTTACAGCGACAATGATGTGTATGTGACTATCTGTGAATGTCTTGCTAGTTGAAGACTGTCTGTGAATGTCTGTTAATTGAAGACCATCTGTGAGCATCTGCTAGTTGAAGACACTATCAGCATCTACACCTTTGAGCATCTGCTGCGGGAGATTCAGTACCGATGGCTTTGCCCGGAGTGCTATGACGATGACGCAGGTCTGGTGTCTGAGTTTCCAATCATCATTAGCCCGAAGTAGCTGGACTCTGTTTTGAAGGTGACCAACCCCGTCCCAGAAACTTCTGTGTGGAGATGGTCACCTGCCTGCAGGTAGAATGTGCCACCTGATGAACACAAACAATTATTATCATCATCTTTGTTGTGAACACAATTATTACCATCATCTTTGTTGCTAAAATAGCAGTGTCAGTGATGAGAATAATTGATATTGACTGCATATAGGGAAAAGAAGTAATGAGCCATGTAAAAGATGAACAGAGGGAATAATGGAGTACATAGGAATCTCAATATATGAAGCCCACAAACAGGCACTCTCCCGCTGTTTATTATTCACTCGACACCACAAGCTACAAGATGAGATGAAATAATCAGATGAGATGAAGTAAGGGCTGAGATCACAAGTATGTCAAGGAATAACAACAACAACAAAACTTTATTTTGAAAGGGTTAAGAATTGGGCACGCAGGCCCGTCTAACATTCTGCCCTTTTATCATTCTCTTTCATACATTATTTCATTCACACATCATTCAAGGCTAACTGAAAACAGCAACAATATAAAAGATATGCATTATAAAGGCATGTGGAAAAATTAAAAATAAATACTACACGACTCAGTAATAGTAATAAATGTGGCATTTATTAGCTACGTGGAATATACTGGCCTACCAAAAGGGGACTGGCTGTTATACTAGGGTTTTATTATATTATTACTTCTATTATTAAGGGGGAAGGTAATCCATACTGAGATAGTGTTCAAATAATTTGCGATTATATGTATAGGGATTGATGATGTCTTTTATTTCATGAGGAAGATTGTTCCACAGCTGAGCTGCAGAGTACGTTAAGCTTGTTTTGTATAAGTCTATCCTAGGCTTCGGAAGGTGTAATAAATTTAATCGTTTACTGTGTCTAGCATTATATTCAAACAATGGCCAAAGGTAGTTTGGGGCATTCCGATGTAGGATTTTGTGAATTAGTTTGGCCTTATTGAAAAGCAGACATTTGCGGAGTGGTAGTAACTGAAGGTGTTTATGCAGGCTAGGATTTTCAGTTAAATGTTTGCTATAAATTAATCTCATGGCCCGTTTCTGGAGTGAGTAAAGTCGCTTGGTGCTTGAATTGGAACAACCGTCCCAGATTGTAGAGCAGTAGTCAAAATGTGTCTGTATGTGTGACGTATAGAATATTTTCCTTGTGTCCTCATCAAGGAAATTTTTAATTTTGGCGAGTTGGTAGACTTTTTTCGCTGTTTGTTTAGTGAGCGCTTGAACATGAGGATTAAAGGTTAGGTTTCGATCAATGATGAGGCCTAATGTTTTGTGCTCAGTTACACTTTCTACTGGCATGTTATCGATGTGAAGTTGAAGTGATCTGTGTGAATTAGAGTCTGAAGTCTTTGTCTTGTTGCTAATAACATAGATTTTGTTTTAGTAATGTTAATTTGCATACGGTTCACATAGCTCCACCTAACTACATTATTTAATTCTTGTTGCAAAGACGACTCCAGCAAATTACTGCTTTCAGCGTGTGTATACACTGTACAGTCGTCTGCAAATAGATCGCAGGACGACGAAAGATGCAAAGGTAGATCATTAATATATATGGCGAATAATAGAGGGCCAAGAATAGAGCCTTGCGGTACTCCAGTATTGAAGGTAGTGGTTTGGGACAGAGATTTATTGTATGATACTACTTGCTTTCTGTTTGACAGAAAAGATGTTATTAGCGTCACAACATTAGGGCCAATTTTCATTGTCTCTAGTTTTTTAATTAAAATAAAGGAAATAAAGGAATAACATGGACAGATGCAGTGTTTCACTGCCATAGACATCTCAATACAGAACTGTCTCGCACACACACAACATACATCTGCATGTGGACTTAGTGAATCACTAACTGGCAAGATACTTGATTGAATTGATTGTTTAATAATGTAGCATCTGTTTACTAATGTAACATTACTTTGTGTAAACATCACTTTGTTTAAGTATGTAACATTACTTTGTTTAATAATGTAACATTACTTTGTGTAAACATTACTTTGTTTAAGTATGTAACATTACTTTGTTTAATAATGTAACATTACTTTGTGTAAACATTACTTTGTTTAAGTATGTAACATTACTTTGTTTAATAATGTAACATTACTTTGTGTAAACATTACTTTGTGTAAACATCACTTTCTTTAAGTATGTAACATTACTTTGTTTAATAATGTAACATTACTTTGTGTAAACATTACTTTGTGTAAACATAACTTTGTTTAAGTATGTAACATTACTTTGTTTAATAATGTAACATTACTTTGTGTAAACATTACTTTGTTTATGTATGTAACATTACTTTGTTTAATAATGTAACATTACTTTGTGTAAACATCACTTTGTTTAAGTATGTAACATTACTTTGTTTAATAATGTAACATTACTTTGTGTAAACATTACTTTGTTTAAGTAATGTAACATTACTTTGTCTAACTGTGTAACATTACTTTATCTAATACACGTGTGTTTTGAGCTCAATGTATGCATTAAATATATTCTGATTTGTTGGGACACAGGTGTTTCCAAGGCACCAGGGCCGGGTTATATACTGGCCAAGACCTATTGACGCGTCCTCGTCGAGCATCCTGGGCAACAGGTCCCTTCGTGGTCTTGGCTAAAGTCAGTTGGATCTCCGATTCCTCCGAAGTCGGAGAGTGTCTGCCTGTACGGCGAGGAACCACCAGTCTGCACACCAATAAGCCAGACATGGGACAACGGATACTCACGCAAACCTCAGGTCCTGTATGACATCATACTGATGTTGGACAACAGGATGCCTTCATCCAACATACAGGACTTCGCGTTGGAGCTCAAGCCAATGAACACAAGCAAGCAAGCATTCTGATTTGTTGAGCATAAAACATTGTCACCTGAAGAAGACGAGAAATGAAACTCCTCAGAACATTACACGTATATGTGTGTGTAGAAGAGGCAAGACTAAACAAGTCTGAGTGTTACCAGTACATTCCATGGTAGGAGAAGAAGGACTAAACACAACTATTAGGCAACTCTACACCCAAGGGCAGATGAGGAAGACTAAAAAGACAGCAAGGTATCTCCACAACTAGGGGTGGGAGAGGAAAGACTAAATAAGCTTAAAAGTCGACAGGGTCGACTTCATTGCACCGAGACCCATTTGGCTTGGTCTCTTTCTGCAACGTGGAAAGCTTCACACAAAGCACAGACTCCGTAGCTCCAGCGACAACCCACATGAGTCTCCGAAAATATTCACTCGTGAACCGAAGGACGCGGCCTGGAATCGAACCCACAACCCTCGGAGCCCGAGTCAAACGGCTTGACCACTTCGCTACGGAGACTCCAAAGACATTGTCTTTGGACTAAATAACTAAAAGACCAAATAAGACAGCAATGTATCTTTACAATTAGGGGTGGGAGAGGAAATACTAAATAAGACAGCAATGTTATCTCTACAATTAGGGATGGAAGAGGAAAGACCAAATAAGACCGCAAGGTATCTCAACTATTAGGGGTGGAAAAGGAAATACTAAATAAGACAGCAATGTTATCTCTACAATTAGGGATGGAAGAGGAAAGACCAAATAAGACTGCAAGGTATCTCTATAATTAGGGGTGGGAGAGGAAAAACTAAAACGGAGCATAAAGCGATGAAGAGAAAAAAAGAAAACAGGACTGCAATGTGTCTACAAAAAAGGGTAGAAGAGGAAAGACTCATGAAAGAAAGCCCAGATGATCTGAATCACCTGACAGCTTACCTGTGTAACTGGTCTCCTTGTCCCAGGTGCAGTCGTCGCAGCAGGTGTGTGCCGAGCTGAGGATGGCCCCGGACCTCATCCTGTCGTTTGGTCGACTCCTCACCACAATCTGCTTCCAGGTCTGCAATAGTTTGGACATGTGTTTATCTTCACTGACATTGACAACTAGCTCGTATTTGTTGGTGTTGTTGCTGCTGTTGGTCTTCCTGTTGTTGGCTGGTGTTGCATTGCTGGTGTTGTTGTTGGCTTTGCTGCTGTTGTTGCTGTTGGTCTTGATGTTGTTGGTGTTGCTGCTGCTGTTGTTGCTGCTTCTGCTGTTGTTGCTTCTACTGTTGTTTTTGTTGTTACTGATGGTATTGCTACAACTACTGTGTTAATGTTTGCTGTTTATAAAGTTGTATTCTTGTTTCTTCAGTTGAAGATGATTTCCTGTTTCTGAATTGTTTCTGTACCCAATGTTTTATTTCAGGATGTTTATATTGGTTTTATGATTTTAATCATTGTTGTTGTTCTTTAATTATGACAACTGTATCGTTGTTGGTGTGTGACAGGCGTCTATTTCCAGCACTGAACGGTAAAGACCGCTGGCCAGGGCAGTTGCCATGTTGTGGACAGGCTAAGGGGGATTTATTTGTTAACCCCGAGCCTTTCCGAGGATGGAACCCACACCCCTCGATATATGAGGCCAACGTGATATCTGCCTACAATGTGTGGTTATTAAAATATGACACGTGTTAACAATGTCATTGTGCACGGATACATTTACCATTTCTTCATTTCTTTCTTCATAGGTTGATTCACAAATACAATTCATTAACTCATGCTTTCATTCATTCACTTGTGCTTTCATCCATTCACTCATGCTTTCATTCGTTCACTCATGCTTTCATTCGTTCACACATCACTCATGCATGCACTCATTTATTGCATTCACTCATACATCTGTCCACTAGTGCATGCATTCATTAATTCGATCAGTCATACTTTTCATTCATTGGTTCATTGGCATATACATTCATTCATGCCTATATTCATTCATTCATTCATTCATTCAACTGTTAATTAATTCCGTAATTTCTTGCCTCATACATTCACTCACGGTTGAAATAATTCATTCGTTCAAACATGCGCGTATTCATTTGTTTATTCATTCATTTGTTCATTCAACATTCATTGCTTCATTCATAACTCCTTTCATTCATTCATGTCCATATGCGCATTAATTCGTTAATCCAATGCTTCCATTCTTCCTTCATTCTTTAATTCACACCTTTATATATTTACTCACACTTTCATTAATTAATTCACTCATTACTTTCTTCTTTTATCCAATGGTTCATTCAATAGAATTTTCAACCTATTCATTTATACATTAATTCGCTCATATATTCACATATGAATCTACTAATTGATTAATTTATTCATTTACACAGTCATTCCATCATTTATGGGTTAGTTCATTCATTTGCTCCTTCATTCCATCATTCATTCATTTACCTCTTCACGCATTCATCTAACCCTCCTCCCATTTGTTCGTTTATTCACACCTTTATTTATCTTTTAATTCATTCATAAATTCATTCATTTACTCATCTGTTAATTAATGCTTCATACAACCCTTCATTCATTCACTCACTCACACCCCGTCCATTTATGCATTCATGTTCCGTTCATTGATTCATCCAATATCTATTTAATTAATCTATTCACTCATTCATTCCCCTTAATTAACTAATTGATTCATCGATACACCCCACTATCGTGCTGACCTTGGGGTACGTACCTTGACTGCATACTCTCGACACGGAATGTTTTCGTGGGCCTTGAACTCCAGGCTGCTGTAGACGTGATAGTAGCCGGACAGGAGGATGAGGAACCCCGAGGGCGACACCTGTACGTTGTTTGCGTGCTCCCTGAGGGGGTCGTCGATCGAGCTTTCTAGCTGTAGCGGGGTTGTGCTAGTCTGTTGGAGGAAACACGGTGTGGTAGGTGAACCCACGCTACAATATCACAACCTAATATTACACAGGTTAGCGGGGTAAGGGTATCCCCAATCAAAGGACAAGTATGACGCCTTCTTCCCTCCGTTAGTCTACGGGACACGCTTGGCAAGGTGGAGTACCCGTTTAGCTGCACCCCCTCCCCTCCAATCAGGGTTACGTGAAGCCATAAAAGTAGGTGGTGGATGGGATGTGAGAGCAGCCGACAGATTGTTGTTGGTTATGGTCTGCACTCTGCGGCGATAGGCAGATGATCTCATCAGTAGAGACAATGGCTATGGCCACCGACTAGTACAGTCACTGCCCAGAAGGAAAACAATGGCAAGCTACCTTCTGCAAAATGTGCCAAGAAACCATAACAACCATGAAAGAAAACATAATAAGAAAGAGATCTGGTGGCGAGACCCACAGGCCAGGCAGATCAGATAACACTGGGGAAGAGTGTGACACAGGGACCAGTACTAGTAATCGTGATGATGGATACCAGCTGAACTAATTAAAGCGGGAGGAGAAGAAAGCCTACAAATCTATCACGAGTTATGTAAAAGTATATGGTATATACTATATGGCCAAAGATTAGAAGAGAACTATCTTTATTCCAATACCAAAAACAAAGGGCACCAACTATAGAACTGTTGCCCTGATCAGTCATGCAAGTAAAATTCTACTAAAGATCATAATGGGAAGACTTCTTAAGAAAATGGAAGAAGAAATTAACGTGGTTCAAGCTGGATTTAGACAAGGAAGAGGAACAAGAGATCACACACTCAACATGTGTTTAATAACAGAGAAGTACAGATAATTTAACGTAAACCTATTCTCATGTTTTGTGGATTATTCAAAGACATTTGACTGCGTACAATATCATAAACTTTGGGAAATCATGAGGAATATGGGCTTTCCAAACATGTAGGTAGTTAAAATTCATTGCATATCATTTACAGGAAGTCGCAGTCAGTACCAGAATTGTTTTACTGTTGTGATCTCTTGGCAAGTTTACGTTCAGTAGTTTGCTGTTGCTTTCTGAAGGACCTGCACCCATTTTTTAAAACAATGTTGCACATCCCTTACAGGGCGTTGCAGTCAACATCAGCATTTTTCAGCTGCTATTGATGTACTAGGCAAGTTTTACGTTCAGTAGTTTGCCATTGCTTTCTGAATGACCGGCTCACATACCCTCGTAAGTTACCACCGCGGCGCGAATCGCTGCCGATTCTCACAGCTGCTGTTTTCCCCACATGGATATATGGGATTACGAACAATGTCGTTAACCTCTACCAACGTAAGGCAGTCTGCTGCCAAATCGCCCGCAGCTGTGATTCAAACGTGGGTATGCAGGATTACAAACTGCGTCAGATTGGTTTGACATCAAGCAAGGAGTCCGTCAGATCTGTGTGCTGTCCCCCTATTTTTTTAACCCGTACGCTGAAAATATAATGAGAAATGTAAGAGGTGATATAACCAGGGAGCAATATGGTGCCCTAAATAACGGTGGTCATGACATACCAGAGATTCGATATGCTGATGATACAGTATTGCTATCCATATCACAGAATGGTATAGAAAACGCAATAACCTCAACCCAATTGAATCGTGAAGATCACAACTTATATCTTAACATAGCAAAAACAAAGATAATGCATACAGATAAAACTACAATGGAGAAAGAAATATATGTTAATAAGGAAAAATTGGAGATAGTGGAAAATTTCAAATATCTTGGGTCATTAATTACCAACAATGGTGATACAATGAAAGAAATTAAACGACGACTATCTATTGCACTTTTAAAACTAAAACAACTGAATAAATTGTGGAGTGTGACAGACAGAACTACAAAAATTAGATTTTTAATCTTTCCAATTGCAACATACGCCTGTGAGACCTGGACACTTACTAAACAAGCCGAACATAGCATAAATGCCTTTGAATATATATGTTATAGACGGATTCTAAGAATATCTTGGGTAAAGAAAAGAACAAATGCATTCATACTTCAAGAGCTGAATATTGAAGAAGGTTGGCTATTAAAGACGATAAAACAAAGAACGTGAAATATTTTGGTCACTTGAAATGTTATGAAAGTTTGGAGAGAACAATAATGGAGGAGTATATGCCTGGGAAGAGAGGAAGAGGAAGGCCAAAGAGAAGATGGGTGCAGGATGTGGTGGGTGATCTCCAGATGGGTGTATCAGACGCAGGACATCTTGCTTATGATCGAGAGGTTTTCCGGAAGGTTGTTATGGGAGCGAGGTTCTACAAAGGACATGCTACTGAATGAATGAATGAATGAATGGATGAATATAACACTTTAGTTTAATGTTGCTTGTGATCGTCTAGTGCCGTCTACACGCTACAGAGTGTGCTCTAGTGCTTTCTTACCGTCCACTTCTAGCCTTTTGGTGATTCATTCATGAGGTGGTATTTTGACTATATGTGTGTGATTGTGTTAATATAATTGTGTGTGTGTGATTGTATGGTGTGACTGGATTGTGTGTGATTGTGGTTATGTGATTGTATGTCAGTGATTGTGGTTATGTGATTTATTATGTGACTATATGTCTGTGATATTGCTTATGTGAGTGAATGTGTGTGGTTTTAGATGTGTGATTGTATGTGTGATTGTATGTATGTGATTGCATGTGTATATAACATATTGTACCCACGTTTAACAGGGGCGCCTACCTGATATCCTGTTGTGATTGTATGTATGTGAGTGTATGTGCGTATGTATATAGCACACTGTACCCAAGTATAACACAGGCACCTACCAGAGGTCGTGTTGTCATTGTGATTATATGATTGTGTGTGTGTGTGTAACTGTGTGTGTGATAGTGTGTATGCGATTGTATGTGTGTGATTGTGTTTATGTGAGTGTATGTGTGTGATTGTATGTGAGTATGTTTGCTGATTGTGTGTGTGTGAGTGTATGTATGTGATTGTGAGTGTATGTGTGATTGTATGTGAGTGTATGTTTGTGATTGTGTTTATGTGATTGTATGTGTGTTTGTGTGAGTGTATGTGTATATAGAACATACTATACCCAAGTTTGAGACAGGGACCTACCTGAGGTTCGTGTTGTGATTGGTGTACGGCATCAGTCGCTTGTGCACTGACACTTGACCTGGCTTGATACCTCCTAGGTCATAGGTCTCAGGGGCTAAGGGTAAAGGTCATAGTGTTAAATTATATGTATATACTATAAGTAAATGACGGCAATTATCTATCACTCAGGGAGAGGGAGGAGGGGAGGAGGGAGGGTGGAGATTAATGAGCGAGAGAAATGGAGAGGGGTGTGGGAAGAGATGGGAAGAGAGATGGGAAGAGATGAGAGAGAGAGAGAGAGAAATGAGGGAAGAGATAGGATGAAAGAGAGAGAGAGAGAGAGAGAGAAAGGCAATAATAGGAGCTGGAGAAAAAACAATGCAAAAAACATGAAAAAAAAAAAAAAAAAAAAAAAACAATGGAGAGAAAGAAAATGAGAGAGATGAGGAAAGCGATCGGATGAGAGAAGAAAATGAGAGAAGATGAGGAGAAAGTATGAGAGAGAGGGAGAGAGAGAAAGAGAGAGAGTTAGTGAGACAGACAGGCAGGCAGGCAGACAGGTCAAACAGATAAATTTAGCACAGCTAGCGAAAATAAAATAAAAATAGGGTTCCATTAGACAAAGACAGAAGGTAAAATAAAAGATCTGGCACTATACGAATGGAGAACTTGTACATGGCAAAAATGCAATAAAAAATAAATGCATTGCAATTAATAGTTTTTAACGGTATCCGTACTGTAATGTGTGTCGCTTTGTTTATCAGAGCGAAGAATAAAGATCTGCCCATGGTATCCATCAACAGCATGTGTCATGCCGATAAGCGATGGCGATCATAGTTGGCCATCTGACACAATCACCAGTCGTGGATCAGCTCTGTGTTCCTGTCTCGTCTGTACCTCCAATTTATCTGTTTGCCTTCCATGTGCGGTTTCCCGTGTGTAATGTCTCAGTAGAGTATGGTCCACAACCACTTCCTGTGATAGCTCCTGCGATAGCCCCTGTGATACCTCCTGTGATACCTCACATGAGGTATCAAAGTGGCTTTCACAGGAGAGATCACAGGGGCTATCACATCACAAGAGTTCAGAGTTTCTAGCAAAGTGAGACTTGTCTAGCAAACTTTTCACCAAAGGTTTAGTTCACTGTGTGCTACAATAGTCAGCATTAGTCCACTGTGTGGTACAATAATCAGTATTAGTCCATTCTGTGCTACAATAGTCACTATTTGTCCACTGGGTGCTACAATAGTCAGTATTAGGCCACTCTGTGCTACAATAGTCACTATTAAATGATCATGTGTTGGAACGTCCACCAAGTCGGGGATTATTTCACGGAATGGGACATGTTAATTGTTCTGGGAAGTCGGGGATTATTTCACGGAATGGGACACGTTAAATGTTCTGGGAAGTAAAGACAACCCGCTAGATAAGGACCAGACAACCCCCCCCCCCCCCCCATAAACATTTGGCTAGCACCATATACCCACTCAGGCCCAGAAAGGGATGCTTGACCTACTTTACCATTTACTAGTCACACTGGGACACTGGGGAAGGTCATGGTCATGGAAGGTTACAGAAGGAACAATATTCCCCGGCTGACGCCAACAAACAGGTCACATGTGGTCCCAGGCGGGGATAGTATAATACAGTATACTATTAGGGACTTTGCCATGTTATGTAAGGAACCAGCTTTCGCTCATCTCAGATGAGGGAGAAAACACCATTTGGTATGGGCCAACAGCTGTAGTAAAACTGATTGGCGTGAAATCTCATGGATGACCTTGAGTGAGATATTTGTCAATAGTTTCCAAACTTCACAACAAACAACGGCAGTATTTCTACAGTGGTGACGTTTTCCACAAAACTCCATGACAACAGTGGTAAACAAGTCAGAACGCCAGTTTGTATTGGCAACTTACCTCTGATGTTTGTCTGTTTGTGTCGAATCTGAGGAGATAAGATTTGTTGTTCTGTCACAAGGTATACCGAGCGTAGCCCAAGAAGGACTAATGTTAGAAATACTTAGAATTCAACAAAGATAAACCTTACAAATGCTCATAATTTAAGTAAGACATCTTTTAAAATGCTCATAATTTAAGTACGACACATCCTTAACATATTCAGAATTTAACTAAGACAAATCTTTTAAATGCTCATAATTTAATTAAAACAAATATTTAAAATGCTCATAATTTAAGTAAAACACGTCTTTAAACTACTCATAATTATGTAAGACACATCTTCAAAATGCTCATAATTTAATTAAAACAAATCTTTGAAATACTCCGAATTCAATTACGACTAATGTTAGACCTACTCAGAATAACAATTACCTCCAACCATCATGTGCCATGCCGGTAAGCGTGGGCGGTCAAGATTTACCATTGCACTCGATCACCAGAGTCGTGGATCAGCTCCGCTCCGTGTTCTTGTCTTGACCATACCACATGGCCAAGACATCCAAGTATTTACTTCTCTGTCTTCCGCTTATTCTCTTCCCCTCAGTCTTGCCAGTTGTCACCAAGTTCTCAAATTCATTTCTTCTCATAACATGTCCAAAAAATTTTGACTGTCTACGTCTAATTTCTCTAATCAGTTTACGATTTTCATTTGTTTTGACTGCTTAATGTCCACGCTTCACATCCATACAAAAGCACAGGTTCTATGTAGCATCTCAACACTCTTTTTCTTGATTCAATTGGCATCTTTTTATTGGTCAGAATGTTCCTCATCTTGCAAAAGGCTACCTTCGCAATGGAAATTCTTGTTCTAATCTCTTCAAGGCATCTCCCATCAGATGTTATGACTGTTCCGAGATAATTGTACTGATTCACTTGTTTAATAATATTCACATTTACTTGTATATTACATTGTTGTATTTCGTTTTTCCTAGTGACAACCATAATCTGTGTCTTTTTACAAATTAGTTTTAGCCCTAGTTGTTCACTGTGTGCAACAACCGCATCTACTAAATGTTGCAGATCCTGCTCATTGTCTGCAATCAAGACAATGTTATTGATGTTTCTTCCTTCAATGAAGATTCCTTTCATATTTTGTACATTTCTGAAAATATTTTCACTCCACAGGGAAAACAGATCTGGAGACAGTACGCATCCCTGTCTCACACCTCTCTTAATATGCTGATATTGACCTACTTCATTATCAATTCTGATGGCAGCTTGTTGTTTCCAATATATGTTATTTAAAAGTCTAATGTCTTTCCCATCAATTAGTAGATCTGCAAGCATCTCTATCATGTTGACATGTCTTACTCTATTGAAAGCTTTTTTGTAGTCAATAAAGGAAAGATATATATAGTTATTTATTTATATAGAACATTCATTTACTGTTCTCAACACGTACACAGCATTTACTGTACCCTTTCCTTTTACAAACCCACATTGTTCTTCCCCTATTTCAGGTTGTAGTTTTTTCCTAACTCTTTACATGATAATTTTCATAAAAATCTTCGTGATGTGACACATTATACTAATTGTTCTATGTTGATCACATTCCAAGGTTCCTGATTTCTTTGGGATTGCAATAAATACAGAGTTACATAATTCAGAAGGTATATCTCCAGTATCATATATTGTGTTCAGCAGTCTGGTGACTTGATCTAGTCCATATTCTTCTAAAGCTTTAATCCAATTTTAAAAAATACCTACAAGTGCCATAATAACCAACATTTACCTGTAAATGCAACAATGGCTGATATTTACCCTCAAGTTCTATAATGGTTGAATTTTCATACAAGTGCTATAGTGGCTGATATTAACCAGTACTATAATTATAATGGTGATATTTACCTACAAGTACTATAACGGCACGCGTTCAAAACACAGCGGCGACCGATTTAGCAGCAGACCATGTTGTGCTGGGTTTTAATGTGTTAGTATGAGAGCTGTTCGTTCAGTTAGCAATGTCAAATTATTGAACATGAACTTGCCAAGGCATCAACAACAGCAGTAAAATGCTGGTGTTGACAGTGATGTCCTGTAAATAGGATATGCAAACAAAACAAAAACATTATAAGGGCCTGTTATTAATTACAAGTATTATAACGTTTGATATTTACCAAATACTATAAAAGCTGATATTTATTTACAAGTGCTAAAATAACCTGTATTTACCCTCAAGTGATATACTGATTAGACGTAGACAGTCACAATTTTTGGGATATGTTATGAGAAGAAATGACTTGGAGAACTTGGTGACAACTGGCAAGATCGAGGGGAAGAGACCAAGGGGAAGACTGAGAAGTAAATACCTGGATGGCTTGGCCACATGGCATGGTTGAGACAGGTACATGGAGCTGATCCACGACTCTGGTGATCGAGTGAAATGGCAAAACATGACCGCCCACGCTTTCCGGCATGGCACATGATGGATGAATGGATATAATGGCTGATATTTACTTACAAGCTCTAAAATGATTGACATTTGGTTCGAGTCCTGGGCACAGCACGTCTCCACCCCACCCCGCTGTTCCCTGGACAAACTGTTGATGGAGACGGCAAGTTCCTGGTCGTGGGCAAACGCCTCCTCGAGATGCTGGCACTTGACACACACCAGAGGCCTTACCTGTAATCATCAAACAATATACATGTTTGTGATGGCACTCGACACACACCAGAGGTCTGACCTGTAATCATCAAACAATATGCACATGTGTGCCGGCATAAGCCCATACGCGGGCACTATCCCGCTGTTTATACTTCACGTCGACACCGCAAGGTACAAGAGGAACATGATGAGTTGAGATGAGATGGGATGAGATTGGATTGGATGGGATGAGATGAGATGGGATGTGAAGAGATGGATGGGATGAGATGAGATGAGATGGGATGAAATTATATTAGATGAGATGAGATGGGATGAGATGAGATAGTTTCACATTCCCAGTTGTTCAGTCCTGGCTGGAGGTCACCTCGGTCGATTGGATATCATCACGCTCTGTCTTAAACTTCTGGTGTTCTGATGGTGAGGTAGCGGGTTCAGCCCTTACACCGGTCATTTGGACTAAAATGTTGACTTCTTGTCCTTGACTTTGGGGACGTAAATTACAAGTACCTTAGAAGTCAGAGTGGGTTCGCCTGATGGCGATGGACATCTATCTCTTCATGCTATCTTTGCATCTATCTCATGGGACATATTTCTTTATTTTAGCTTGGTATCTATCTCTTGATGTTATTTTGGAACATATCTCTTGATGTTATCCTGGAACCTATCTCTTGATGTTGTCTTGGAACCTATCTCTTGATGTCTTGGAACCTATCTCTTGATGTTGTCTTGGAAGCTATCTCATGATGTTATATTGATGTTATTTGTCATGGAACATATCTTTTGATGATGTCATGGAACATATCTATTGATGTTGTCATGGAACATATCTTTTGATGTTGTCATGGAACATATCTCTTGATGTTGTCTTGGAACATATCTATTGATGTTGTCATGGAACATATCTCTTGATGTTATCCTGGAACCTATCTCTTGATGTTGTTTTGGAACATATCTCTTGATGTCTTGGAACCTATCTCTTGATGTTATCTTGGAAGCTATCTCATGATGTTATATTGATGTTATTTATCATGGAACATATCTCTTGATGTTGTCTTGGAACATATCTCTTGATGTTGTCTTGGAACCTATCTCTTGATGTTATATTAAAACCTATGTCTTGATGTTGTCTTGGAACCTATCTCTTGATGTTATATTGAAACCTGTCTTGATGCTGTCTTGAAACCTATCCCTTGATGTTTTATTGAAACCTATCTTTTTACGTTATTTGTCTTGGAACATATCTTTTGATGTTGTCTTGGAACCTATCTCTTGATGTTGTCTTGAAACCTATCTCTTGATGTTATATTAAAACCTATGTCTTGATGTTATATTGGAACCTATCTCTTGATGTTATATTGAAATTTATGTCTTCATGTTGTCTTGAAACCTATTTCTTGATGTTGTCTTGGAACCTATCTCTTGATGTTATATTGAAACCTGTCTTGATGTTGTCTTGAAACCTATCCCTTGATGTTTTATTGAAACCTATCCCTTGATGTTTTATTGAAACCTATCTTTTTACGTTATTTGTCTTGGAACATATCTCTTGATGTTGTCTTGGAACCTATCTCTTGATGTTGTCTTGGAACATATCTTTTGATGTTGTCTTGAAACCTATCTCTTGATGTTATATTAAAACCTATGTCTTGATGTTGTCTTGGAACCTATCTCTTGATGTTGTCTTGAAACCTATCCCTTGATGTTTAATTGAAACCTATCTTTTTACGTTATTTGTCATGGAACATATCTCTTGATGTTGTCATGGAACATATCTATTGATGTTGTCATGGAACATATCTCTTGATGTTGTCTTGAAACCTATCTCTTGATGTTATATTGAAACCTTTCTAATCCAAACAGTTGTTCTCCACCTGCACGCCAGTCCGCCCCTATCCACCGCTGTGTGGGTTTGAGCAGAATATTCTGTTCCCTAATGTGTCGACATGATTTCATATATTGATCTACCATGTCACTGACTATATCTCCTTTGTTCCTAGTTTTGTCTGTACTTCATTGTTCGTTATCTGGGTGTGTGTGTGTGTGTTTTTCTGTGATAGTCGCCATATATTGTTCAGACAGGCAGACAGGCAGACTCACCTCTGTTGACGGTCCATCTCTATAACTGGCATATTTGACGGACACCAATATCAAGTTGAACACACCGATCGCAAAAATGAGAACTAACACAGCAACGACACAGCCTGGTCTACACCTGCAAACAACAGACAGCGTGTCACAATGTTTCAGGCCCCGCAGTTCTTACATTAAAATAAGAAATGTACATTTTACACACAAGCGCATAGTCATACACGAATAATAATTCGGAATTATTACAGAACTCAGATCTAGACTCTAGGCTAGTGCGTTTGTTGAAATATTCACTGTCGGCCTGTTGTATTCCATGTATCAGTGTTAACTCCACGCACTGTTGTATTCCATATGTATCAGTGTTAACTCCACGCACTGTTGTTTTCCATATGTATCAGTGTTAACTCCAGGCAGTGGAGATTCGGGAAATCCCGAACTTATCTGACGTTACACCGGCATCATCATCGCTGTCATCGTCATGATCAGCATCAAGTATGTCGGCCTTAGATCTATCAGTCGCTAACTGCATTCATCTACTTTGTTGTCTCTTCGGTCCACGCGCCCGTCCTGCCCCACGTGACAACCTAGAATCGTGTGCTAGACCCGCGACATCCCCTCCCTGTCTGCCCCATGCCTACTAGAAATCTGCGGACAACTGAACTCGCTTCGTGTTTTAAATCAAACCAGTGAAGAGCCCCTTTCCGCGCCTAAATGCTAATGAGTGTTAGCCCCCCCCATGTTTTATAGACCAATCAGGACTCGGTGGGTGATGGGATCAATATCAATATACCGGTCGTCTTTATTTTCCATATCATGTTCTGGTACCAGTATTAGGCTGCCTCGATCTGGAGGAGCCCGGTCAATATTTCAAACATGTCTGCATCGATGGGGATTCGAACACATGGCCGACAGACAAGCGAGCTAGCCAGAGCCGTACCGTGGTTCCCAGATCTGGCTTTCTGCTGCTCCTGCTGCCGCTATCTTCTATCTCCCAATGGAACCACGCTAAGTTTACAGTCTTGTTTACATTCTGCGACTAAAGCTTTTAACGGATAAGATAGCCAGTCTCACGCAAACTCTTATATTTGTCTCGCGCGACATGCATTGCGTGTTACAGTTGCTATATTATATTAATTATTTGCTCCCCTTGCCGGCACCAACAATAGATACGGGCGCCGATCTGGGTCCCCAAGGAGATAACATTGAACAGAAATACGTACAACATTCTGTTAGTGGAGGATTTTAGTTAGCCGGTGAATAGTCAGTTTTAAGGAGTTTGTTAAAGTTCCTAGCGGTTTCCTTGTCTGTGCGGGACATTTATACATCATGCACCACTTGCCTGACACAGGTGGAGCAGAATCGAAAATGATGCCCCACCTACAGAAATACACAGAACTCGTCCTGACAAGTGATGAACAGAAACGAAACTATTTACCCAACTCCAGGAAAACCACACAACCTAAATATAGCACCCAATCAACGTAGTGCTTGCTTCAAACATTAAGTCATCAGGGAATCTGTTACTAAAGATTCAGGGAAACCGACAATTGATCGGTGTGTGGGATGAGCCCATTACCCGCGATCAGCAGAGACAATTGAATCATGTGTATACCAGTTGTAAATACAGTAAGCTACACAGTGTGGCGTCGTAGATGTTAACATTATTGTTACTGTTTTCTTATTATTATCATTATTATTATTACAAGTTACATAGGGATACTATTATTACTATCACCATTGACGTTGTTTTGTCTGTATTATTTCCTCCTGGGCGGTGATAGCTAACGCCTTAGAAATGTTAACAGAACAGTTTCTCCTCAAGTGTCTCCCGATAAAACAATTATCTTGTTGGTTAACAACAAACACGACTCTGGTGATCGAGTCAGATGGCAAAACACGACGCCCACGCTTACCGGCATGGCACATGATGGATGTAAACAACAAACGATACGGTGTGCTGCGTTAGGTTCTGTTTATGGTGTAGGACAAAGAGAAAGGGATAGTACCTCACGGAGAGTGGCAGCCATATCCCAAGGGATAGATTATGATCCTGTTTGGTCCCCATGTCTTTACGTAGCTCATGTATGGCTCGACGAATACCGCTTGTGTACGGCGGTGGCCACACCACGGGCAACAGTCTTGGCTGACTGGCTAAACTACATGAGTAGGGGTAATATGCTTCTAAACTGGGAATTCCCATCCCTAATACAGAAAGCCTGGGACGGTGAACAAGGCCGCTGAATCTACATATATCAATGGCTTCGACAGCGAAACAGTAGAGTGTGTCGCACACTAGGCGTGTTCACGACATAATAGTGAACATGGCTGGCAGACAGGAACGCAAAGGTTGGACAAATTAAATAAAAGCAGAAAGTAGGGCAACATGGTATGGGAACCAGACATGACAAAGAAGACAGGCTGATATAGTTTTGTGAAGAAAAAAACCCATCTTATTATTTGTAACACTTGTTTGTTTTCAACAAAACCATAGGAAACAGTATATGTGAAAAACCTAAACAAATCCTAGAGACAGACCGAGAAACCACATTAATGACATTATGATTAGAAACAGATTTTAAAAGAATGTTATAGATGCCAAAAAATACCCTGGTGATGATATCACCTCTAACCAGAATCCTGTAGTCTTAAAATTACAAATAAAACGTAAAAACACAGGAATATGAACATCGAAGACACCTCAAATAGATATATCAGCATTGAAACAACCAGACATAAGTCATCTATACTTGATCGAAGTAAAATGTAAAGGTTATAGACTAACAGTTGGAAGTATGGAACAATATCGACATGAACATCCTGAAGAGAAAATTGATACACAATGGGAATGTGTAACCACTAGCATACAGATTGCAAATACACAATTACATGTGAAGAAAAATAAGAAAAAGCAATTACGGATAACCGATTAAATCTTGAGCAAAATGACCCAAAGAAAGAAAACAATGAACACACCAGAATATATATTAATTGACAGAGAAATACGTCACATGTGCAGTTGCCAAAGAAGGATTGTTACAGAACAAATGCAAAGAAATGTAGTATCTACAAATATAACACAACTCGAAAGAATTGCATGCAAATATAAACAGATTTATAAAGAAGAAAAATAATATAACAGGAAATGGTTATATCAGAAGAAAACATGGAGAAATTATAATTGATAATACCGAAATAATACAAAGATGTACAGAATACACAGAAGATTTAATCTGGGACAGCAGAGTCAATAAACCAACATTGTATACTATTCAAGATGGACCAAACATATTAAAGGCTGAATTAGAGAAGGATAATAAAAAGATGAAGGAAGGGAAGGCTGCGGGTCCCAACAAGATAACAACAGAGATGATAAAATCCCTATCCAGCTTTGGCATCGAAACTATCACAGAATTATGTAATGATATATATAATACTGGGAACATCCCCAAGGACTTGAAAACATCCATTTTCATCACACTACCCAAGAAGCCAAGTGCTGTTGAGTGTGAGGATTACAGAACTATTAGCTTAATGAGGCCACATAACTAAGATACTACTCAAGGTCATACAAGAAAGAATTCAACATAAAATAGATGAGGAAGTAGCTGAAGAACAATTTGAGTTCCGCAAAAACAGCGGCAAAAGAGAAGGAATACTCTCTGTTTGAGGATGTTAACTGAAAAATATATACAAGTTCGGAAAAATATAAATGTTTGATTTATAGACTAAAGTAGGCTTTTGATAGAGTACAACATGAACGACTAATTACACGCCTTCATGATATAGGAGTAGACGGAAAGGACATCAGACTTATTAGTAACTTGTACTGGGAACAAGTGGCGTCTATTAGATACGGAAATAATTATTTGTTGCCCATAGAGATAGAAAGAGGAATACAGTAGGGGTATGAGTTGTCCCCAAGCCTCTGCAACCTAGTCACAGAAAGAACTTTTAAACAAGCCGAACTGCCTGGACTTAACATCAATGGAAGAATTATAAACAATCTTAGATATACTGACGATACCGTGTTACTTGCAGAAAGTGGGCATGAGTTACAAAACCTAGTAACAGGCATAGTGCAGAATGTGGCTTAAAAATTAACATCCCCTCAAAAAACGAAAACTATGATAATTTGCAGTGGAAAGGAAAGATCATCAATGCATATCACAGCAAATGTGGAGATACTAGAACAAGTAACAAGTTTCTCCTATCTTGGACATGTAATAACAGATGATGGCAGAAGTGAAACAAAAATCGAAAAGAAAATAGGAATGGTAATTTTAAAAAAATGCTTTCAGCAGCATGAGATCAGTATAAACATCTAGATAGATTAACAGCGCATTACAAATGAGAATTGACAAATGTTATGTATTTAAAACAATACTATATGGCGCGAAGTCTGAACATTAAACAAGCAATTAGAAAGTCGCATAGAGACCCTGGAGATGTGGATATACAGACGAATATGTGGTATTTCACGGAACACAAACAATCATATTGAGAGGTTCTAGAAAAACTGGGAATGAAAAGAGAGTTGATGAAAGAAATAAAAAAAGGCAGGTAAAATATTTTGGCCACGTTAAAAGACATAACACTCTTATAAAAACCATACTGGAGGTCAATGTTGAAGGCAAGCGAGCAGGAGGTAGACAACGATACAAGTGGGAAGATAACATCAAGAGATGGGCGAACATCAGCCTGACAGAATGTACAGTCAAGGCGAGAGACAGACAGTGTTGGAGATCCATTGCAGTCACCCTTCATTGTGGAGACGGTACCTGGTTGATTGAGGTTCTGTTTAGACAGGCGTTTTATTTTTTTTCTCCGCATATCCTTTACAGGACATCGCTGTCAACATCAGCATCTTTCAGCTGATTGTTGATTTCTTGGCAAGATTACGCCCAGTAGTTTGCCATTGCTTTCTGAGCGGCCGGCTTACATACCTCGTAAGTTACCGGAGCGGAGAGAACCGCTACCGATTCTCGCGCACGTCGCGTCACGTTACGAGAGTATACAGGGATTACGGAGAAAGTCGTGTAACCCCTAGACCAGAGAGACTGGCAGACAGGCGTTTAGAGAAAGAAAATTACCAAAATACTAACGAATGTGGTAATGCAGATTCCACGATACGATCACGTCACGAAGCACAAATGGGAAAACCACAAGTATAACACCCGGGAGAGTGAAATATCCAAGTTTCCACTGGTGACTCGGGTCACACCAGGAGTTCCCGTTCGTCATTGTCGGATTCCCACAAGTGACACTGTCAGCGGAGGAATTCCCGATGTCACCGGCGATGTGATACTGTCAGCAGAGGAATTCCCGATGTCATCGACGATCTTACCCGGACCACGGGCTGTCAGATGGCGAATTTCCAGTGGCAAGATGGAGATTCCCGATCTGAGAAATAAACAAAAATCTTGATCATGCGTCGTGCCGGGCGGCGCGGGCAACCATCTGTTTTATCATCATCATATTCACCTTCCACTTCTGCCGTCAAGCGTCGTGGGGAGGAATAATTTGCGTCCCAGCGCCCGGTGGGCGGCACTTGATAGTGTCATTCCGTATGGTTGTACAATGTCTTTGATGTCGTCAATCCGTTTTCTTCTTGGACGTCCTCGTGGTCTCGTCGCAGATGATCTTTGATGTAAGGCTAGTGATGGTAGTTGCTGATGTTGCATTCTAACGACATGGCCAAACCACTTGATCTTCTGCCTTTCAATAAATGTGGCACAAGGTGTTGATCCCACAGTCTGTCTGATAACAGCATTTCTTATTCGGTCTCGGATTGTTAAGTTGGCAGCTCTCCTCAGGCATCTCATCTCGCAGGTGTTGATTTTACGAAAGTGTGATTTGGATAAAGTCCAGGTTTGAGATGTCTGTTTTATACGACCTAGAAATGTTCGATTCCTGAAAGTCTCAGAACATATCTGGAGTTGCCAGCCACTGTCTCTAACAGCCTATAATATTGAAAGGCAGAAGATAAAACGGTGTGGTCAGCTCGTTAGAATGCAACACTAGCAGTTACCAGCACGGCGCTATACCAAAGAAGATCTGCCACGAGACCAAGAGGACGCCTGAGAAGAAAATGGATTGACGACATCAATTATATCAATAGAATCAAAACGGGAGAAAATGTATTCATATATCTCAATGGAAGAAGAAAATGGATTGACGATATCAAAGATGTCAATACAATCAAAATGGGAAAAAATGTATTGACATAAATCAATAAAAGAAGAGAATGGATTGACGACATAAAAGACATTGTATAATCACACAGAAGGACCCTACCCAGTGCCTCCCTCGGGCGCTGGAATGTCAACTATTCCTCCCCACGGCGCGTGACGGTAAAAGTGGAAGATGATGATGATGATTGAAAAGCTGTAAATGAACTGGTGAGACTGAAGACGAATAGTACAGTAGGAATATCACAACTGTCAGGAAGAGATGATTGTATAATCTATACATTCACGAGTGCATGTGTCTCGGAGACTTCTGAGGGTCGTCGTTGGAGCTACGGAGTTCGTGCTTTGTGTGACCCTTTCGTCAGGCCGCCCTGCGGGAAGATACCGAACCCTATGGGATAAAACCTGGCGCAATTATGTCGATACTGTCGACTTTTAAGACTTTGAAATAATCTACATAATATGAAATAGCAAAACTAGAAGCTAGATAACCATGAAACTCCATTGTAGGAAATAATAGACGTTACAAATCCCAATTATAACCCAGACGGGTTGGGCAGGATATTGTAGCTATGTAAACGGTAAGTACAAACGGATGCGCTAATCCAGTGACAGAGTGTGCAGTTACACAATGTTGATCCTAGCATGCCGGCTGACCGGCTTTATATGAGACCGGCTGATAAAAGTTGCACTAACGGCTTGCTTGCCAGCACCTGGCATGCCCGGAAATAGAAAGGGTGACCGATTTTGTGTTCCTGGATCAGACATTTGTGCACGCGGTGATCTATCCGGCCTGCCTCGCAGTCAGGGCGACACGGTTCTGCAAGCTGTATGTGCGTATTGAATGAAGATACATCAGCTCTACGGCCAAAGGGATATGAGACGCGCAGTTTTATAATGCCTCGTTATACGGAGTTGAAGGCTCAAAATAAGCAGCGAGAGAACTGGAAACGTTATTTTCCATGGGATGAGGCGTCGGCCGTTCAGGCAGCACTGGAAAACTGCTGAACTAACATTGCCTTGTACACCAGACACAGCTAAGCAATTCTGGGGTGACAGCAGCGGTCTGTAGAAGACATGAAACACACTTTTGTTTAAGATTAAGATCACGGTCTATGTACCCGATTTCCGTTGCTGTCATTCTCTTTTCTGTTTCTGTCATTGTCCAGGTTTGGCATTTGTAGCATAGAGTTGGTGAAAATATTGTGTTATAGAGAGCTTTCTCATTATCTATTGATACATGTTTGTTCTTTAGTATTGGTGCCATTTGTCCAATAAGTTGGTTTGCCTTAATGCATCTATCTATAAGCGTATTTTCAATCTCGTCTTCTGATTTGCCATTTCATGATATTATACTTCCTAAGTACGTGAATATCTTTACTTGTTTCAGGGGGTCTTCTTTATTATTGTTTTTTTTTTCTTCTTTGCACATAGCCATTAGCTCTGTTTTATAATTATAACCTGCATATAGTTCTGTAATGGTGTAATTTGCCGTTGGTTCTAGAAATGGAAATATGCCAAATAATAACCAGCGCTCTGACCACAGGTGTTCAACTGCGGTATCAAAGAACGGAAAGCATCAGTCAAGTTAGATAAATCACCTTTACATGACTTCGCCATCAACCCCAGCATTCTTATGACTGTTTGTGAGTTAGTGGACAATGTTTACGTTTAGCAGTATGCCAGTCTTCTGAACCACCGACGTCTCATACCATGGAAATCAACGCAAAGCGGCAGGCTTGCGAACCGTTTGGGGGTGGGGGGGGGGGAGGGTTGCAAATGAGACAGTTCCTAAACAGACACACGTGTAATGTCTAGTCTCTACTTCTCTCTTCTACCAGGAAGTCTCCGTGGACAGTGGTCAAGCCGTCTGACCCAGGCTTCGAAGGTTGTGGGTTCGATTCCTGGCCGCGTCCTTTGGCTCACGTGTACATTTTTTGGACTCCTGAGGGTTGTCGCTGGAGCTACGGAGTTCGTGCTTTGTGCAACGCTTTCCGTGCTGCGGACAGAGACTGAGCCATATGGGATAAAACCTGGTGCAATGAAGTCGATCATGTCGACTTTTAAGCGACTTCTATTAACGTGAAACAATACATGTGTGTTTATTTATGTTGTCTAGTACGACCTCTGCCGTCTCCCTGGCCTAGAGGTTAACGTCTTTCTCCGTAACCCCGTATATCCACATGAGGAACGTAACCTGCGCGAGAATCGGTAGCAGTTTTCGCCGCTTGGTAGCTTACGGGGTATGTAAGCCGGTCGCTCAGAAAGCAAATGGCAAACTACTGAGCGTAATCTTGCCAAGAAATCAACAATCAGTTAAAAGATGCTGATGTTGACAGCGATGTCCTGTAAAGGATATGCGAAAAAAAGTGCGACCTCTCATCTCTGCTCCTGTCTTCTACTTCTATCAGCGCCAAACAACACATGTGTATTTATTTATGAACCGGCTACAAACAAAAATAACTCAGGAAGCGTTTGGGGCCACTGAGACAGTATATCAATAAACACACGTGCAGTGTCTAGTTTCTACATCTTTTTTTTCCCCCCGACTCCTATGAGCGCCATACAATACAGGTGTGTTTATTTCTGAACCGGCTACAATCAAAAATACTTAGCTGTAAAGAGAAATATCACATTGTACAGACAGTTATTCCCGAGTGTCTAGTCTCTACTCGACTACACCTGAAGATCATGTGCTTACCTCTGCCTTGTGTACTAACTAGATGATGTAAATCCTTCTCTACAACAACATGACAATGCAAGGATTTAGTGGGCTGTGCAAGCCGCCGGTTCCCAGACAGGTGTTATTATCTACATGTCCTTTCATTCATGAATACATTCTGTGTCCCAGCTTGTTATTCGTTTGTAGACCAGATGTAGTAACGTGGGCGGGCAGATTGGCCTAATGCCAGGTGTTACTATCTCTGTTATCGGGTCAAGGATCTGCCACGTCATTCATTTCCAATTTCATGACTGGCGCCAACCGTAAAGTCACGTCTGGTTCCCAGAAATCCTGTCAATAAGCGACAAGGAACCATACACATTTTCCGATTTGTGAGAGATTTACAATCGGAAATTTCCGGTAAGAATGAGGAAGCGTTTCCGTCAAAGTGGGAATTTCCGCAAGTGTAATTTATTTGCTTACATTTATATTTGCCATTTTAGAAGGATTGGTTTTTATTTTTTAAAAATGTCTTGCCAAATGTAACACTGCAGTCAATGAAACCATCTTGAAACAAGTCAGCGTAATCAAGTATGTTAGCAGCACATCCTTTACCGGACATCAGTCAACCACAGCATTGTTTGGCTGTTAGTGATTTCTTGGCAAGTTTGCATTCAGTAGTTTGCCATTGCTTCTGAGCGACCAGCTCTCATACCATTGAAAACCAATGCAAGGCAGTTTGCTGTCAAATCACCCACAGCTGGGTTTCGAACGCGATATGCGAGATTACGAACTGAGTCTGTAACCCCTTTGCCACTTTCATAATAGCAGATGGAAGGTGTTTTCTGGAAGTTGAATGTAGAATAGTCCAGACAAATGCAACATTTCACAGATGGAGACTATTCTCTGTGTTAACTGAGGTGAGAAAGAGTTCTTAACAATTACATTGATCTAATCTTGTCATACGGAAGTAAATCATGCTGGATATACACCCACCATGAAATATCATCATTGCAGTATTGTTACCCAAGGGGAGATTAAAAACCACTATGCAATATCATCTCCCTGGTCTTGAGGTTAACGTCTTTCTCCGTAATCCCGTATATTCTCGTGAGTAACGTAACCTGCACGAGAATGGTAGTGGTTCTCGCCACGTTGGTAACTTACGGGGTATGTGAGCCGGTTGCTCAGAAAGCAATGGCAAACTGCTGAGCGTAATTTTGCCTAGTACATCAACAGCTGCTGAAAGATGCTGATGTTGACTGCAACGTCCTGTAAGGGATATGCAAAAAAAAAAAATATTGTCACCCAAGGGGAGATTTAAACCCACTTAACAAGGATTTAAAAGGCAACTTTCATTACACCAGGTTTTATCTCACATGGCTGTCTCTTTCCACAGAGTGGCCTGTTCAAAGCGCCACTCAAGGCACAAACTCACTAGCTCCAGCGACTGACCCCCCAGAAGTTTCCAAGAAAATGGCACCGTTGAACCGAAAGATGTAGACCGCAACCAAACCCACAACCATCAGAATGTGAAGCAGCGACGGAACCACTCGGCTAGCAGACTCCTTATACACCCACTGTGATGGAGGTCAGCTTGTCCCAATGGGTAAGAGTGCTTGCTCTTACACTTCCGGTGTGCTGATGTTGAGGTAGCAGGGTTTAATCCCTAGTTGGACTAAATGTTGACTTCTCGTCCTTGACCTGGGGACGTAAATTACAAGTACCTCTGAAGTCAGAGTGAGTTCGCCTGATGGTGAGGACACTGGTAATAGAGAAAGCTAATCCACACACAAAAATAAGTCCAGTGCACAAGAAGTAGTAGCTCGTGTATAGAGTTTACGCTTGAGTTCAAACTGAGCGAACACACACACAAAAAACAACCCAGTATGAAATATCACCACCACAGTAATGTCACCCAAGGGAAACATAACCCCACTAGGAAATATCACCACCACAATATTGTCACCCAAGGGAGACATAACCCCACTATGAAAACCACAAGTGCATTATTTTATCCATGGGGAGAAATCACTTGAAAGTGGAAAAATCACTGGAACTTTACATTAGCTCATAGGGAGTAATAACCCTCAGGATTAAAAAAAATCACCAGAGCATTATTTTCACTAAAGGGGTGAAATAAAACAACTATGAAAAATCACAAAAGTATTATTTTCACTTGAGGAAAGAAATGCATGTATTATACCAAAGTTTCTGATAAAGTGAAACACAATGAAATGATCAACATGCTGGAAAGTATTACCAGGGATGGCAAAGGTCTCAGAATGATCAACAAAATGTTGACTGGAAACAAGTGGTAAGTAGGTCAAGGACCCTTTCACCTGCCTGAGGGCACATAGACCAATGGGCACTCACTGGCCGATGTGGTCAGTGTCACACTAGTTGTCTTTGCTTCCCATGACATACCTGGTGCCCAGTTGAAGAGTGTCCCGTCCATCTGGGAGCCCAGGGACATTTTTAAAATATGGAAAACATACTGACCAATAGAAAGATGTCAATCTATATCTATAAAACAAAGTGTATGTATATGTGTATGTATATATGTATGTATGTAAATATGTATGTCCTTTATTTGTTCGCGAACGGCCCATCCGATTGAGATGAAATTTTCTACACGCCTTCCTTTCATTCCAGAGCTGTCAACTGTCATAGTTTTTTTTTCTTCTTCCTCCTCCTCCCTCCTCCCCCTCCCAAAATACGTACGTAAATATATGATGATGATGATGATGAAAGAATCCCCGAACCAAAACGCTAGGGAAAGGGAAGAAAATGACGTGACTACACAGAATCGTCACACGGCAATCATCATCATCAAGTGCCGTGCCGGCTGGCGTAGGCGTTCATGGCTCTCTGTAGATCTCAGTCTTTGTTTTTTTTAATCAACTCTGCTGCTGATATTCCTCCATGCCACGGCAATATCAATAACAATTCATCTTTTTATGTGTAAGGAAGTTATCTACAGTCGTGTAGAAGGGAAGAACTAGACGAGTATGAATTCGGAATGGCGAACTCTCTCCCCCTCCTCTCTCTCCCTCTCCTCCATCCGCCTCCCTTTCCTTCCTCCTCCTCCTCCCCCTACCCTTCCACCTCTTTCCTTCCTCCCCTCCTCATTCTCCTTCCTTCTTCTCCCTCTACCTCCTCCTCCCTTCACATTCCTCCCCCTCCTCCTCATTCTACCTCCTCCCTTCACATTCCTCCTCCTCCCTCTTCCTCCCTCTACCTCCTCCCTTCACATTCCTCCTCCTTCTTCCTCCCTCTACCTCCTCCCTTCACATTCCTCCTCCTCCCCTCTCCGCCTCCCTCCTCCTCCTCTTCCCTCTACCTCCTCCCTCCTTCACATTCCTCCTCCTCCTTCTCCCTCCTCCTCCCTATCCTTCTCCTCCTCCTAATCCCTCCTCCCTTCACATTCCTCCTCCTCCCTTCACATTCCTCCTCCTCTTCCCCCTCCTTCTCCATCCGCCTCCTCCCTCCTCCTACTCTCTCCTCCTCCTCCCTCTCCTCCTCCTGCATGGGCGAAATAGAGAACACACTGAACCGTTCAACAGGGATTCATTGTCAAAGAAATGTGGTTATTAAGACAAACGAAAGTGAGGGAAATGAAATACTTTGGGCGTGTAGAGTCTGGAAAAGATGTATATGGAGGGAGGCCTAACGAGTAAGCGGACAAGAGGAAAACCCAACATGGATGGGTATATCTTATATATAAAAGGCGATCTCCGTCCGTCTGTCTGTCTGTCTATATGTCCCTAATGCGCTCGCGAACGGCCCATCCCATTGAGATGAAATTTTTTACACGTCTTCCTTTCATTCCAGCGCAGCCCACTGTCATATTTTTTTAGTATGAAAGTTTGAAGATTTTATATTTCTTTACACTGTCGCCAACTCTAAGAAGACATGGAACAACCTCAGCCATTATTAAATCTACAGGCATATGCGTTATATTCCTCCTCTCCCCTCCTCCCCTCTTCCTCTTCTCCTCCCCCTCCTCCTCTTCTCTCTTTCTCCTCCTCCTCCCTCTTCCTCCTCCCAGCTCCTACTCCTCCTTTTTCTTCTTCTTCTGCTGCCGCTGCTCCATTTACCCAAGTTAATATATTACCAAGTTGGTCTTCGTTTATCTAAGGTTGTTCTAACTGCAACCAATAAATGATTAGACAGACAGACAGACAGACAGACAGATAGATAGTCGGGAACGGGAACGTGAGCTTATATGACTACTTATATGAATTAAATGAGATGCTCCCCACCAAGGACTGGGCGAAGCCGGGCCGGGTCAGCTAGTTGACCAATAAAAAGATGTCATTTGCAAAAAGAAAAAGAGTGTTGAGATACTACAGAGAACCTGTGCTTTTGTATGGATGTGAAGCGTGAACAATGAGCAGTCATTCTGAAAAACAACCGATGGCTGTGGAAATGTGGTTTCTGAGGAAAATGCAAAGATTACCATGGACAGATAGAAAAACCAATGACCAAGTACTACAAGAAACAGATGAAAACCGTACAGCGATTAGAGAAATTAGACACAGACAGTCAAAATTGTTTGGGCATGTTATGAGAAGAAATAAACTAGAGAACTTGGTGACAACTGGCAAGATTTAGGGGAAAAAACAAGGGGAAGACAGAGAAGTAAATATCTGGGTGGTTGGCCACATGACAAGGTCGAGAAAAACACACAGAGCTGATCAATGACTTTGGTTGTGAGATGCTAAAACATGGTCGCTTATTGGCATGGCACATGATGATGATAACAAATCATGGCAACCAATAACACAAACATGTCAACAGAAATATTTATCCATGGAGAGACGTTACAAACAGTCAGCAGATTGTAATATCTAGGTTCACCGCCGATGGGCAAAAAAAAAATGTGATGGCAGAAATGATAAGATGTAAACAATTCAAGTCTGTGAATGAGAAACAGTCATACTCCAGGTTGTGATCACATCCACATCTCTCTGACACCTGGCATGCGGGTATGTTGTGTGTGACCATTCTATCAACATCAGCGCAGGGGTCCCATTACAGAGCAGCAGCACATATAATGACAACACTGGAGGTTTGGGTTCCATTTACCACAAGGCATCGCCACAGGCTTAGTTTGGCTGGCCAAATGTTATTGTGGCAAAACAAAGAATAAACTTTCCCCGTCCAAGAATAGAAGAGGACAGACTTAAGAAAAGTCAGTTAGTTTTACTTTCCAGCATAGAACAGGAAAGGCTAAATAATACTGTAGGATATGGCAACATCCCCTGGTAGAAGAGGAAAGGCTGAACGAGGCTTTAGTATCCGTCCACTCCACGACTGTACAGGGATGACCACAAAAGAATGAATGAAAGTTACCAACATCAATGTTTTATTCGTATAATGTAGGCAAACATTCTCTAGCAGTACCAGCTAACAATAACTGAGCAAATAAACACAATAAATAACATGCACAACCCCCCACAAACAAACAACAGAAAACAATGAACAAAAAACAAAACAAAAACAATTAAAGCTGCCAATACCCTCAAAGGACAACTATTAACAATGTTTGAGTTTGAACCAATAAACACGAGACACCTCAACCAAACCAAACCAAACCGACAACAGCTAACATCTATAAATACACACAATACATAAGTCTGTTACCCGCGTCAAAGAGATTGTGAGCCCAGTAAAAATAACATGGATCAACTTGTGATTGGCCGTACTGACCTTAATTGACGACTGCTGGATTGCCGAAACATAGGACTGAATTTGTGAATGATTTGTGAATGATGGTATAAAGTTCCCAGTCATCAATGAACACAGAAACACACACATTTCTCTGTTGAGCGATGAAAGTATAGATATCTACATGGGACAGTTGCAAGTGATAGATGAACACAAAAGCTCACGCACTGTGACAAGGGACAATGTATAGATACCAACGTGACAGAAACAAGTCATTTATGAACACAGAAACCTAGTGTTATGTGAAGAATCAGTGGTCTATAGAAATGAAGGCACAATATTTTTAGTCCTAATATTTAAAATAAAGCCATAAAAATGTGACGGAACAAAGACTATATATGGGAGGTTTATTCTCAACCTGACAATGCAGTCCAACACTGTATAGAGCCTTAAGAAGATACTAAGTACTTGACATGCATAAGTCACCACCCTGTGAGGTATCTTAGCTCGTGTCCTCACTGCCCTTACCTTCCTCAAACCTAGAACAAACTCATGTCTCCCCATCTCATTAGAGGATCACAAAACTATCTCCTGATGGCTGGACACAATGTTCTACTTTCATGAACCTCGCCCAGGCACTCCCTGTTCATTACTTTGCCCTACAAAGGTACTCGTAACATTTGTCTCAGAAAACACATCTTCGCTGCTTCCTCATTTTTCTTAATTTATTCACTCACATTTTGAGATTCATTGCCATACAACAGACCAGAATCTGTAAGATTTCAGTGCTCTCTGTCGGACATTCACTGATCCTGGTTAATTACATAAGATAATTTTATTTTCTGAAATGGAGCTGAGCTTGGCCTATCGTTTCTTTTAATCTGTCACACGTCTTCCATCTGGTGTGATGATTGCCCCTAGGTATCTGGTTGTTGGCACTATTAATATCCCTTTAAAGACGGTTGCACATGAGATGGGATGCTGGAGCAATGTGCTGCTTGTGTCTCCAGTAAAGACAGACAACAAACTGGCCTGGGTCTCCATTAGAGACAACAAAGTGGCCTGGGTGTCCATTAGAGACAACAAAGTGGCCTGGGTCTCCATTAGAGACAACAAAGTGGCCTGGGTGTCCATTAGAGACAACAAAGTGGCCTGGGTGTCCATTAGAGACAACAAACTGGCCTGGGTCTCCATTAGAGACAACAAAGTGGCCTGGGTCTCCATTAGAGACAACAGAGTGGCCTGCGTCTCCATTAGAGACAACAGAGTGGCCTGGGTCTCCATTAGAGACAACAAAGTGGCTTGGGTCTCCATTAGAGACAACAAAGTGACCTGGGTCTCCATTAGAGACAACAGAGTGGCCTGGGTCTCCATTAGATAAATAGAGAAATTAGAGAAGACAAATTGACCTTGTGTCATTATTTCCCCCGAGCAGTGTCTCTGAGGTGTTGTTCCGGCTTGATCCTTGGTGCTGTTTGTTATTTTCTAAAGGATATTAATTTAACAAAAGCACGCTACACACAAGCCAACATGGAACCACAAGGAAGTGCAGACGCTGTTGACGATTATGATAAAAACTTCAGACAACAAAAGGCACTTCTTAAAGAGGTAATTGAGATCAAGATAAAAGAAGACTTATGCAACCAGCCGGAAGCAATAGCAAAGGCTATTGAGATAATAGTAGCGTGCGAATGCCGTGAAGGTGGACGTTATATAGAATCGGAGTCGGAGGCTGGTGCCGAAAATGCAACGAGTGATGATGTAAATGCAACGAGTGATGATAAGAAACCACTAGTACTAGGAGGGGCACTTGTTCTGAAAAAGTATCAGAAAGACATAACAATACAAATTTGAATTCTTAAAAAGAAAATTGAGAAGATAACAGGAACAAAATTACCCAACCAGCTGGCCGCAGTAACAGAGTCTATTGATCTTATAAAAAAGTGCATATGCTTTTATGATTATGACGACGACGACTGGTACTAGAGATAAAGATTTACCAGATCTTTTCACGTTGCTAACTAATGTTTTTCAGTCTTAATTATAATTAGAATGTTTACTAATATTAGCCTATGGACAGACAGAGAGGCAGATGAGCAGGTCCTTCGGGAGACAGGTGGAGATCGTGGACTGATTGGAGACATTGGACGCGGCCGGTCAGGGTTTGTTGGGCATGTTGTGAGAGGAGACAACAAACTGGCCTGGGTCTCCATTAGAGACAACAAAGTGGCCTGGGTCTCCATTAGAGACAACAAAGTGGCCTGGGTCTCCATTAGAGATAACAAAGTGGCCTGGGTGTCCATTAGAGACAACAA
This sequence comes from Cepaea nemoralis, assembly GCA_014155875.1. NCBI lineage: Eukaryota > Metazoa > Mollusca > Gastropoda > Stylommatophora > Helicidae > Cepaea > Cepaea nemoralis. Next base: position 416,707 of record JACEFZ010027909.1, on the reverse strand, counting down.
ACTGGCCTGGGTTTCCATTAGAGACAACAAAGTGGCCTGGGTCTCCATTAGAGACAACAAAGTGGCCTGGGTCTCCATTAGAGACAACAAACTGGCCTGGGTGTCCATTAGAGACAACAAAGTGGCCTGGGTGTCCATTAGAGACAACAAACTGGCCTGGGTCTCCATTAGAGACAACAAACTGGCCTGGGTCTCCATTAGAGACAACAAACTGGCCTGGGTCTCCATTAGAGACAACAAAGTGGCCTGGGTCTCCATTAGAGACAACAAAGTGGCCTGGGTCTCCATTAGAGACAACAGAGTGGCCTGCGTCTCCATTAGAGACAACAAAGTGGCCTGGGTGTCCATTAGAGTCAACAAACTGGCCTGGGTCTCCATTAGAGACAACAAAGTGGCCTGGGTCTCCATTAGAGACAACAAAGTGGCCTGGGTCTCCATTAGAGACAACAAAGTGGCCTGGGTCTCCATTAGAGATAACAAAGTGGCCTGGGTGTCCATAAGAGACAACAAACTGGCCTGGGTTTCCATTAGAGACAACAAAGTGGCATGGGTCTCCATTAGAGACAACAAAGTGGCCTGGGTCCCCACTAGAGACAACAAACTAGCCTGGGTCTCCACTAGAGACAACAAAGTAGCCTGGGTGTCCATTAGAGACAACATAGTGGCCTGGGTGTCCATTAGAGACAACAAAGTGGCCTGGGTCTCCATTAGAGACAACAAAGTGGCCTGGGTCTCCATTAGAGACAACATACTGGCCTGGGTCTCCATTAGAGACAACAAAGTGGCTTGGGTGTCCATTAGAGACAACAAAGTGGCCTGGGTCTCCATTAGAGACAACAAAGTGGCCTCGGTCTCCATTAGAGACAACAGAGTGGCCTGGGTCTCCATTAGAGACAACAAAGTGGCCTGGGTCTCCATTAGAGACAACAAAGTGGCCTGGGTCTCCATTAGAGACAACAAACTGGCCTCAGTCTCCATTAGAGACAACAAAGTGGCTTGGGTGTCCATTAGAGACAACAAAGTGACGTGGGTCTCCATTAGAGACAACAGAGTGGCCTGAGTCTCCATTAGATAAATGAGAGAAATTAGAGAAGACAAATTGACCTTGTGTCATTATTTCCCCCGAGCAGTGTCTCTGAGGTGTTGTTCCGGCTTGATCCTTGGTGCTGTTTGTTATTTTCTAAAGGATATTAATTTAACAAAAGCACGCTACACACAAGCGAACATGGAACCACAAGGAAGTGCAGACGCTGTTGACGATTATGATAAAAACTTCAGACTACAAAAGGCACTTCTTAAAGAGGTCGTTGAGATCAAGATAAAAGAAGACTTACGCAACCAGCCGGAAGCAATAGCAAAGGCTATTGAGATAATAGTAGCGTGCGAATGCCGTGAAGGTGGACGTTATATAGAATCGGAGTCTGGTGCCGAAAATGCAACGAGTGATGATGTAAATGCAACGAGTGATGATAAGAAACCACTAGTACTAGGAGGGGCACTTGTTCTGAAAAAGTATCAGAAAGACACCACAATACAAATTTGAATTCTTAAAAAGAAAATTGAGAAGATAACAGGAACAAAATTACCCAACCAGCTGGCCGCAGTAACAGAGTCTATTGATCTTATAAAAAAGTGCATATGCTTTTATGATTATGATGACGACGACTGGTACTAGAGATAAAGATTTACCAGATCTTTTCACGTTGCTAACTAATGTTTTTCAGTCTTAATTATAATTAGAATGTTTACTAATATTAGCCTATGGACAGACAGAGAGGCAGATGAGCAGGTCCTTCGGGAGACAGGTGGAGATCGTGGACTGATTGGAGAAATTGGACGCGGCCGGTCAGGGTTTGTTGGGCATGTTGTGAGAGGAGACAACAAACTGGCCTGGGTCTCCATTAGAGACAACAAAGTGGCCTGGGTCTCCATTAGAGACAACAAAGTGGCCTGGGTCTCCATTAGAGACAACAAAGTGGCCTGGGTTTCCATTAGAGACAACAAACTGGCCTGGGTCTCCATTAGAGACAACAAAGTGGCCTGGGTCTCCATTAGAGATAACAAAGTGGCCTGGGTGTCCATTAGAGACAACAAACTGGCCTGGGTTTCCATTAGAGACAACAAAGTGGCATGGGTCTCCATTAGAGACAACAAAGTGGCCTGGGTCCCCATTAGAGACAACAAACTGGCCCGGGTCTCCATTAGAGACAACAGAGTGGCCTGGGTGTCCATTAGAGACAACAAACTGGCCTGGGTCTCCATTAGAGACAACAGAGTGGCCTGGGTCTCCATTAGAGACAACAAAGTGGCCCGGGTCTCCATTAGAGACAACAGAGTGGCCTGGGTCTCCATTAGAGACAACAGAGTGGCCTGGGACTCCATTAGAGACAACAAAGTGGCCCGGGTCTCCATTAGAGACAACAAACTGGCCTGGGTCTCCATTAGAGACAACAGAGTGGCCTGGGTGTCCATTAGAGACAACAAACTGGCCTGGGTCTCCATTAGAGACAACAAAGTGGCATGGGTCTCCATTAGAGACAACATACTGGCCTGGGTCTCCATTAGAGACAACAAACTGGCATGGGTCTCCATTAGAGACAACAAACTGGCCTCGGTCTCCATTAGAGACAACAGAGTGGCCTGGGTCTCCATTAGAGACAACAAAGTGGCATGGGTCTCCATTAGAGACAACAAACTGGCCTGGGTCTCCATTAGAGACAACAAAGTGGCATGGGTCTCCATTAGAGACAACAAACTGGCCTGGGTCTCCATTAGAGACAACAGAGTGGCCTCGGTCTCCATTAGAGACAACAAAGTGGCCCGGGTGTCCATTAGAGACAACAAAGTGTCCTAAGTCTCCATTAGAGGCAACAAAGTGGCCTGGGTCTCCATTAGAGACAACAGAGTGTCCTAAGTCTCCATTAGAGGCAACAAAGTGGCCTGGGTCTCCATTAGAGACAACAGAGTGTCCTAAGTCTCCATTAGAGGCAACAAAGTGGCCTGGGTCTCCATTAGAGACAACAGAGTGTCCTAAGTCTCCATTAGAGACAACAAAGTGGCCTGGGTCTCCATTAGAGACAACAGAGTGTCCTAAGTCTCCATTAGAGACAACAAAGTGGCCTGGGTCTCCATTAGAGACAACAGAGTGTCCTAAGTCTCCATTAGAGACAACAAAGTGGCCTGGGTCTCCATTAGAGACAACAGAGTGTCCTAAGTCTCCATTAGAGGCAACAAAGTGGCCTGGGTCTCCATTAGAGACAACAGAGTGTCCTAAGTCTCCATTAGAGGCAACAAAGTGGCCTGGGTCTCCATTAGAGACAACAGAGTGTCCTAAGTCTCCATTAGAGACAACAAAGTGGCCTGGGTCTCCATTAGAGACAACAGAGTGGCCCGGGTGTCCATTAGAGACAACAAACTGGCCTGGGTCTCCATTAGAGACAACAAAGTGGCCTGGGTCTCCATTAGAGATAACAAAGTGGCCTGGGTCTCCATAAGAGACAACAAACTGGCCTGGGTCTCCATTAGAGACAACAAAGTGGCCTGGGTCTCCATTAGAGACAACAAAGTGGCCTGGGTCTCCATTAGAGACAACAAAGTGGCCTGGGTCTCCATTAGAGACAACAAAGTGGCCTGGGTCTCCATTAGAGACAACAAGTGGCCTGGGTCTCCATTAGAGACAACAAAGTGGCCTGGGTCTCCATTAGAGACAACAAAGTGGCCTGGGTCCTCCATTAGAGACAACAAAGTGGCCTGGGTCTCCATTAGAGACAACAAAGTGGCCTGGGTCTCCATTAGAGACAACAAAGTGGCCTGGGTCTCCATTAGAGACAACAAAGTGGCCTGGGTCTCCATTAGAGACAACAAAGTGGCCTGGGTCTCCATTAGAGACAACAAAGTGGCCTGGGTCTCCATTAGAGACAACAAAGTGGCCTGGGTCTCCATTAGAGACAACAAAGTGGCCTGGGTCTCCATTAGAGACAACAAGTGGCCTGGGTCTCCATTAGAGACAACAAAGTGGCCTGGGTCTCCATTAGAGACAACAAAGTGGCCTGGGTCTCCATTAGAGACAACAAAGTGGCCTGGGTCTCCATTAGAGACAACAAAGTGGCCTGGGTCCTCCATTAGAGACAACAAAGTGGCCTGGGTCTCCATTAGAGACAACAAAGTGGCCTGGGCTCCATTAGAGACAACAAAGTGGCCTGGGTCTCCATTAGAGACAACAAAGTGGCCTGGGTCCTCCATTAGAGACAACAAACGTGGCCTGGGTCCTCCATTAGAGACAACAAACTGGCCTGGGCCTCCATTAGAGACAACAAACTGGCCTGGGTCCTCCATTAGAGACAACAAAGTGGCCTGGGTCTCCATTAGAGACAACAAAGTGGCATGGGTCTCCATTAGAGACAACAAACTGGCCTGGGTCTCCATTAGAGACAACAAAGTGGCATGGGTCTCCATTAGAGACAACAAACTGGCCTGGGTCTCCATTAGAGACAACAAAGTGGCCTGGGTCTCCATTAGAGGCAACAAAGTGGCCTGGGTCTCCATTAGAGACAACAAAGTGGCCTGGGTCTCCATTAGAGACAACAAAGTGGCCTGGGTCTCCATTAGAGACAACAAAGTGGCCTGGGTCTCCATTAGAGACAACAAAGTGGCCCGGGTGTCCATTAGAGACAACAAACTGGCCTGGGTCTCCATTAGAGACAACAAAGTGGCCTGGGTGTCCATTAGAGACAACTGGCCTGGGTCTCCATTAGAGACAACAGAGTGGGTGGCCTGGGTCTCCATTAGAGACAACAGAGTGGCCTGGGTCTCCATTAGAGACAACAAAGTGGCCCGGGTGTCCATTAGAGACAACAGAGTGGCCTAGGTCTCCATTAGAGGCAACAAAGTGGCCTGGGTCTCCATTAGAGACAACAAAGTGGCTTGGGTGTCCATTAGAGACAACAAACTGGCCTGGGTCTCCATTAGAGACAACATAGTGGGTGGCCTGGGTCTCCATTAGAGACAACAGAGTGGGTGGCCTGGGTCTCCATTAGAGACAACAGAGTGGGTCTCCATTAGAGACAACAAACTGGCCTGGGTCTCCATTAGAGACAACAGAGTGGCATGAGTCTCCATTAGATAAATGAGAGAAATTAGAGAAGACAAATTGACCTTGTGTCATTATTTCCCCCGAGCAGTGTCTCTGAGGTGTTGTTCCGGCTTGATCCTTGGTGCTTTTTGTTATTTTCTAAAGGATATTAATTTAATAGAAGCACGCTACACACAAGCGAACATGGAACCACAAGGAAGTGCAGACGCTGTTGACGATTATGATAAAAACTTCAGACAACAAAAGGCACTTCTTAAATAGGTCGTTGAGATCAAGATAAAAGAAGACTTACGCAACCAGTCGGAAGCAATAGCAAAGGCTATTGAGATAATAGTAGCGTGCGAATGCCGTGAAGGTGGACGTTATATAGAATCGGAGTCTGGTGCCGAAAATGCAACGAGTGATGATAAGAAACCACTAGTACTAGGAGGGGCAGTCGTTCTGAAAAAGTATCAGAAAGACATCACAATACAAATTTGAATTCTTAAAAAGAAAATTGAGAAGATAACAGGAACAAAATTACCCAACCAGCTGGCCGCAGTAACAGAGGCTATTGATCTTACAAAAAAAGTGTGTATGCTTTTATGACTATGATGACAACGACTGGTACTAGAGAAAGATTTACCAGATCTTTTCACGTTGCTAACTAATGTTTTTCAGTCTTATTTATAATTAGAATGTTTACTAATATTAGCCTATGGACAGACAGAGAGGCAGAAGAGCAGGTCCTTCGGGAGACAGGTGGAGATCGTGGACTTACTGGAGACATTGGACGCGGGCGGTCAGGGTTTGTTGGGCATGTTGTGAGAGGAGGTGGGTTGGAGAACTTGGTGACGACTGGTGGGATCGAGGGGAGGACCTGGAGGTAGGTACCTGGATGGCTTGGCCACGTGGCATGGTCGAGACAGGATGTGGCGGATGATCTCCAGATGGGTGTATCGGACGTGGGACATCTTGCTTATGACCAAGAAGTTTTCCGGAAGGTTGTTATGGGAGCGAGGTTCTGCAAAGGACATGCTACTGAATGAATGGATTATAGATCCGGGTAGCGGGGTAGGGATATCCCCTATCAAAGGAGAAGTAAGGCGCCTCCTTCCCTCCGCTAGCCTACGGGACACCCTTGGGCAAGGTGGAGTACCCGTTTAGCCCCCCGATCAGGGTTACACTCCCGGGTAGGTGGAACCTGTTAGTTTTGGACAGCAATCCATCTAGGAGACGGAAAACTCCAAATATAAACCCCCAAGTTCAAGGTGGACCAGCGTGCTGAGAATCTGGATGGCCATGGGTTAACTGGTCATGAACGTTGGACGTCTGACAGGCATGCGGGGCGGCACCAGGCGTATGGACTCCTGCGGGACATCCCTTGCCTCTTCCCTAGCAAGCAGGCAATGCTAGGGTGACCGTTTATTTCCTGCAATATCCAAACTTTGCTTATGGATTTATTTAAACATGGGAATCGTCGCCGAAGCTACGGAGCACGTGCTCTGCGCTTGACACATCCCTCAGAGGCTAGCGAAGAGAGAGTGAGGAGGAGAAGACGAGGAAATGGTGTCAGACAACGGCATAGAAATAGGAGGGCAAGCGCCATGAGAACAAGACAAAAAGTGGAGAGACTAGGTTTCAACTATGTAAGAGTGGGATACTGGAATTGTCGCAGTGCCAGACAGAGAGGTCCTGTATTGGAGAGACTAATATATGATTTTGATGTCCTCATGCTCCAGGAGCTAAATACAGACAAATACCATTGCCCTGGGTACGCCAGTTATATAAACCCTACTGGGCAGAAGAGACATGGACAAGGTCTGCTGGTGAAGGAAGGAGTGAAGCATGTGGTACTCGACTTGAGCCAGTGGAATCACAGTGCAAGAGAGGTCCAGGGTATACAAATGGAGATTGGTGGCTTAAGTTGGAACATCATAAATGTATATGCCACAGTGGACTGTTTTGTCAGAAAGGAACACTGGGACTGGCTTAAGGAACTGGAGGAATTACCAGGTGATAGGCTACTCATATGTGGAGACTTCAATGCAAGGAACAGAGATTGGGACAGTAGTGGAGAAAACCGACGGGGAATTGCCCTTGCAGATGCCATGGTGGACTCCGATGTGGTCTGCATAAATGATGGTAGGCCGACAAGAATGGCAATGAGGCCTGGCGATGCAGACACAGCTATTGACTTGGCACTTGTCTCCCAGTCATCAGTCCTTGATGTAAAGTGGAATGTTTTGAATGACCATGTGAGTGATCACATGCCATGCTCAGTCCTGATCTCTAAACCCAGGAAAGTTAAAGCTGGGAGAGCGTGCAAGACCTTCCGGTATGAGTGGACCGATTGTCTTCTTGGACGCCTCAGACAAGGGGCATGCAACAGGACTGTTAAAACTCCCCTTTTGCAGCCCCCATGGTGGACCCCAGAAGTAGACCATGCTTGGAAAGCAAAGAGAGCTGCAGTGAAGCAGCTAAAGAAAGTGCGACAGACACTTCGAAGCTCATGAGAGGAAGTGGACACTGCGGAAAATGTCAAGAAAGACAAGGTGGAGGTTTTCAAGCGCTGTGCTGCAGAGGCCAAAAAGGCAAAATGGGAATGTTTCATGAAGGAGATTGAAGGGGATAAAACACTGCAAAAATTCTGGAAACTGCACAGGCAAATGCAGAGAAAAGATCGGCCGATGACAGTGGGAACAATCTATAGAGATGATGGTGCGCGCGTGACAACAGACAAAGAGAAAGGGGAGGCGTTTCTCCAGAGATTTTTAGAGCAGACCAATCATAATGATGCGGACACCAGGGATGCAGTTAGAGAGGAGCTATCTGGCACCACGAAGAATATGCAGTATGAAGACATCATACGGGTGGAAGATGTTAAACACATCTTTAAAAAGGCAAAAGACACGGCACCAGGGCCTGATGGGGGTCAGGTATGGCCACATGAAGGGTTTGAGCGAAGCAGACCTGGAGGAGATGACCGACTGCTTTAACCAGAGCATTAGGACAGCATCAGTACCGCAGGATTGGGTGCACAGCTATCTCTTCCCCCTCCCAAAACCATTCAAGGATCAGTCAAAGCTTAGCGGCTTTAGGATCATCACCCTTCAAAATACATTTGGGAAGGTTTTAGAGAAGATAGTCGCTGTCAAGCTGCAAGAGTTTTTGGAAAGCGGGAAGCTTCTTCCAAGAGGCCTGGGGAGCTACAGGCCAGGAAAAGATACCTGGTCAAATGCAGCCACTTTTGCCTTTGATGTTTATGAGGGGTTCCAGAGTAGACAGGAAACAATGGCGGTAGCGCTTGATCTCGAGGATGCGTACAATAGAGTTCGATATGATATTTTGATGACCGCACTGATGGAGAAGGGGGTCAATCCCTGGTTGGTGAACTGGATAGCAGCCGTCCTGCATTCTCGTCGGGTTGCTCTCCGTCTGGGTGCATGGACCTCAGAGCCACATATGTTAACCCCGGGACTGCCACAGGGATCTGCAGTCTCACCGGTGCTCTTTAATGTGTATACGAGCAAGATTGCAAACCTAGAAGCACCAGGGGTTGGAAGAATACTAACATTTGCAGATGATATTCTTGCATATAGGCAGGGGAGAGATAGGGAGCAAACAGCCCAGGAGTTACAGGCGACAGTAGATAAAGTGATTGACTGGTGCACAGAAATGAGTGCTGTCATCCACCCGGAAAAGGCGGCTGTTTTGTGGTGCTCTCTGGACAACAGGATTGTAAGAGCTGATGTCCCAAGCCTCGCGATAGATGGTAGAAATGTCAGCAGAGAGAACAAACTGAAGTATCTGGGGATCACATTTGACAGGAGCCTATCCTTCAAGGACCATGTGGAGACGGTCGTGACAAGATCTCAAAAGGGACTCAATGCACTTAAAACTATGGCTGCAATGGACATAGAGCAGAGAATGCTTTTCACACTATACCAGCACTTGATCCTCTCAGTAACTGATTATGGATTAGGTCTGCTCACCGTCTTAGAGAGTCAGCTGGTGAAGTTAGAGCGCATACAGAACGAAGCTATGCGGGTCATTCTGGGATGCACTAGAGACACCCCAGTAGTATGTATGCGTTACATCCTTGGTCTGCCGACTGTTGCTGGTAGGCTCAATGTGATGCAGGTGAAGGCATACCTCAGAGTAGCTGCAGACACAGACCACCCACTGCATGAGGCGCTGGACGCCGTTAAGGGTCAGCGACTGATAAGAGGGAAATCATGGATGGCTCAGGCGGAGGACACGATCAGACAGGTGTGCCCCTTGGAGAACATTAGGCGTGGAGAGGAGTGGGTCAACGTGCCAGCGGAGCAGTCAGACTTGTGCAGAGTTATAATCACATTAAGCCGGGAGTTCAGGGAGTGGCCAGCAGGGGCCACGGAAGTGGAAATCCAGCAACTAATTCAGGACAATGCTCACTCGAGTGATGTGATTATCTACACAGATGGTTCGGTGTCAAGAGGTGAGAGAAGTGGCTGGGGGTTCATAGCCAAAGCTAATGGTCGATGTTTGGGGCAGGAGAGCCTGGCATATGATACCACAACATCCAGCTTAAGAATGGAGGTGGAGGCAGTCACTTGCGGCTCTCCGCTGGATGGAGAATATGAGACACACACACATCGTGATTGTAACTGACTCAGAAAGCATGCTGACGAGGGTGAGGACAGGCAGACTTCGTGCGGAGTGGCTTGCTTCGCTTCGGAGGTCACGGGTGACAAGCATCGCCTGGATCTTTTCTCCGGGGCATGCCGGTGTGCTGGGAAATGAACAGGCGGACAGATTGGCTGGCTCTGCAGAACTTGGTGGAGTATTGATACATGACAAGGCAGACGTGGTTGCAGCCTTGTGGGAGCACGTGCACACCTCGGAGGAGCAAATGGATTACCATGGTCTGGCAAGAATGAGACAATGAGGAGTGACGAAGGGATCTGGCCGACGCTCAATGCTCAGAGGAAGGGCGAGACGGACTTATAATCAGATTGCTACTGGTACTATTGGTGTTTGAACTCTTCGCTGGCTGCTGAGGATGGGGACGGAGCACTTATGGGAATGCCCCGAATGCTGTGATGTCGATTCCTAAATCAATCAGTCAATCAATCAATCAATCAATCAGTCTCCATTAGAGGCAACAGAGTGGCCTGGGTCTCCATTAGAGACAACAATTTGGCCTGGGTCTCCATTAGAGACAACAAAGTGGCCTGTGTGTCCATTAGAGACAAGAAAGTGGGTGGCCTGGGTCTCCATTAGAGACAACAAAGTGGCCTGTGTGTCCATTAGAGACAAGAAAGTGGCCTGGGTGTCCATTAGAGACAAGAAAGTGGCCAGGGTGTCCAGAAGGGACAACAAAGTGGCATGAATATCATGTAAGAAGGAACTTGATCAATTATTGACAAGATCACACAGTTAAAAGCATGTCCATTACAGGACATTGCAATGAACCCCAGTATTTATTGATGTCTGTGGGTTACTAGGCAATTTTATGTTTAGTAGCTTCCTACTTCTTTCTGAATTGGCGACTCATACCATCACAATCAAAGCAAAGAACTTTGTTTCTAAATCACCCATGGCTGACTGAACTCTTGACTCGGTGGTTTGGGAACTGTGACACTTCGCTTACCTAAGCCATTGACAAGATCACACAACCAAAATAAATGTGACAGATCTCTTCAAAATGGCAAACGACCTGGTGTGTCATCTTCTTTGATGATATAGATGCCTTATGTCCTAAGAGGTCATCAGGGAGTGGGGAGGGTCAGCGAGCTGCGCCACCAATCAGTTCCTGCTGGCGATGGATAGACTCGAGCATAGAAATCTTTTTTGTAATAGCAGCAACCAACAATCTGGATTGTCTTGATCAAAAATTATTGTGCCCAGGTTACATGGATATAACTATTTATGTAGTGGTGTTGGAACTCTTCGCTGACTGTTGAGGATGGGGACAGAGCGCCTATGGGAATGCTCCGAATGCTGTAATGTCGGTTCCTAGGTCAATCAATCAATCAATCAACATACATACCACAATCTCACATACATATCGTGGTCTCACATATATACTGCAGTCACACTTTCCATCCAACGTCTACACAGAACCCTTCATCCATATTTCACATATGTCATTCAGAATTTCCACACAATGTATCAAATATGGCATTCTTCATTCCTATTTGTCTACAACATATGAAATTCTGAGTTCTCATGAATCATTTACAACATGTAATGAAATCTTAAACACATAAAATTTATATAAAACAATCTGAATAAACACATAATGAAGTTAAAATTCATCATGAGAAACCGGCTCCTTGTCATCACTATCATCATCTCCATCTTCATCATCATCATCATCAAGAGTGGATGTCCGAGACTTGACCTCCGTGGGTTTGATGTAGATTCCCTCGGCAGCCTGCCAGTAGTTGGATTCATGGATGGAGGGAAAGCCGCTAATTTCTTTCTGACCATGGATAGGGCGACCATAGGTGTCGCCAGTCACATGGAGGTAACTGAGGGAAACATCAACTCATGTCAGTAACAGGAAACATCAACATGTAGGTAAGTGAGGGAAACATCAACTCATGTCAGTAACAGGAAACATCAACATGTAGGTAAGTGAGGGAAACATCAACACGCAGGCAAGTGAGGGAAACATCAACTCATGTCAGTAACAGGAAACATCAACATGTAGGTAAGTGAGGGAAACATCAACTCATGTCAGTAACAGGAAACATCAACATGTAGGTAAGTGAGGGAAACATCAACTCATGTCAGTAACAGGAAACATCAACATGTAGGTAAGTGAGGGAAACAACTCATGTCAGTAACAGGAAACATCAACATGTAGGTAAGTGAGGGAAACATCAACTCATGTCAGTAACAGGAAACATCAACATGTAGGTAAGTGAGGGAAACAACTCATGTCAGTAACAGGAAACATCAACATGTAGGTAAGTGAGGGAAACATCAACTCATGTCAGTAACAGGAAACAACATGTAGGCAAGTGAGGGAAACATCAACATGTAGGTTAAGTGAGGGAATCATCAACATGTAGGTAAGTTAGGGAAACATCAACATGTAAGTAAATGAGGGAACCATACTCATGTCAGTAACAGGAAACATCAACATGTAGGTAAGTGAGGGAAACATCAACATGTAGGTAAGTGAGGGAAACATCAACATGTAGGTAAGTGAGGGAAACATCAACATGTAGGTAAGTGAGGGAAACATCAACATGTAGGTAAGTGAGGGAAACATCAACATGTAGGTAAGTGAGAGGGAAACATCAACTCATGTCAGTAACAGGAAACATCAACATGTAGGTAAGTGAGGGAAACATCAACTCATGTCAGTAACAGGAAACATCAACATGTAGTTAAGTGAGGGAAACATCAACTCATGTCAGTAACAGGAAACATCAATATGTAGGTAAGTGAGGGAAACAACTCATGTCAGTAACAGGAAACATCAACATGTAGGTAAGTGAGGGAAACATCAACTCATGTCAGTAACAGGAAACATCAACTCATGTCAGTAACAGGAAACATCAACATGTAGGTAAGTGAGAGGGAAACATCAACTCATGTCAGTAACAGGAAACATCAACATGTAGGTAAGTGAGGGAAACATCAACTCATGTCAGTAACAGGAAACATCAACTCATGTCAGTAACAGGAAACATCAACATGTAGGTAAGTGAGAGGGAAACAACTCATGTCAGTAACAGGAAACAACATGTAGGTAAGTGAGGGAAACATCAACTCATGTCAGTAACAGGAAACATCAACATGTAGGTAAGTGAGGGAAACAACTCATGTCAGTAACAGGAACCATCAACATGTAGGTAAGTGAGGGAAACATCAACTCATGTCAGTAACAGGAAACATCAACATGTAGGTAAGTGAGGGAAACATCAACTCATGTCAGTAACAGGAAACATCAACATGTAGGTAAGTGAGGGAAACATCAACTCATGTCAGTAACAGGAAACATCAACATGTAGGTAAGTGAGTTAAACATCAACTCATGTCAGTAACAGGAAACATCAACATGTAGGTAAGTGAGGGAAACAACTCATGTCAGTAACAGGAAACATCAACATGTAGGTAAGTGAGGGAAACATCAACTCATGTCAGTAACAGGAAACATCAACATGTAGGTAAGTGAGGGAAACAACTCATGTCAGTAACAGGAAACATCAACATGTAGGTAAGTGAGGGAAACATCAACTCATGTCAGTAACAGGAAACAACATGTAGGCAAGTGAGGGAAACATCAACATGTAGGTTAAGTGAGGGAATCATCAACATGTAGGTAAGTTAGGGAAACATCAACATGTAAGTAAATGAGGGAACCATACTCATGTCAGTAACAGGAAACATCAACATGTAGGTAAGTGAGGGAAACATCAACATGTAGGTAAGTGAGGGAAACATCAACATGTAGGTAAGTGAGGGAAACATCAACATGTAGGTAAGTGAGGGAAACATCAACATGTAGGTAAGTGAGGGAAACATCAACATGTAGGTAAGTGAGAGGGAAACATCAACTCATGTCAGTAACAGGAAACATCAACATGTAGGTAAGTGAGGGAAACATCAACTCATGTCAGTAACAGGAAACATCAACATGTAGTTAAGTGAGGGAAACATCAACTCATGTCAGTAACAGGAAACATCAATATGTAGGTAAGTGAGGGAAACATCAACTCATGTCAGTAACAGGAAACATCAACATGTAGGTAAGTGAGGGAAACATCAACTCATGTCAGTAACAGGAAACATCAACTCATGTCAGTAACAGGAAACATCAACATGTAGGTAAGTGAGAGGGAAACATCAACTCATGTCAGTAACAGGAAACATCAACATGTAGGTAAGTGAGGGAAACATCAACTCATGTCAGTAACAGGAAACATCAACTCATGTCAGTAACAGGAAACATCAACATGTAGGTAAGTGAGAGGGAAACAACTCATGTCAGTAACAGGAAACAACATGTAGGTAAGTGAGGGAAACATCAACTCATGTCAGTAACAGGAAACATCAACATGTAGGTAAGTGAGGGAAACAACTCATGTCAGTAACAGGAACCATCAACATGTAGGTAAGTGAGGGAAACATCAACTCATGTCAGTAACAGGAAACATCAACATGTAGGTAAGTGAGGGAAACATCAACTCATGTCAGTAACAGGAAACATCAACATGTAGGTAAGTGAGGGAAACATCAACTCATGTCAGTAACAGGAAACATCAACATATAGGTAAGCGAGGGAAACAACTCATTTCAGTAATAGGAAATATCAACATGTAGGTCTCATCATCTCAACTCATCATGTTCCTCTTGCACCTTGCGGTGTCGAGGTGAAGTATAAACAGCGGGAGAGTGCCCGCTTATGGGCTTCATGTATCGATATTCCCATGGACTTCGTTATTCCCATGTTATTCCCTGCGTCCATCGTTTACGTGGTCAGCCTCTTCCTCTGTTTCCCTCTGGTCTGTACATCATTGCTTGTTGTGGTTTACTGTTAGCTGGTAACCCACTTGCATGGCCAAAACATTTGACTTGCTGCCTTCTAATAAAATCTAGTGCAGCTATAAACCCCACTTTAGTCCTATTTCATCATTTCTGATCTTATCTCTTCTTGATACATTGAGTATTCTTCTCAGGAATCTCATTTCTGTTGTTGTGATTTTTCTTTTCTCTTTTTCTGTCATTGTCCAGGTTTGGCATTGGTAACATAGAGTTGGTAGGAAGATTGTGTTGTAAAGTGCTTTCTTAGTAGTTATTGATACATGTTTGTTCTTTAGTATTGGTGCCATTTGTCCAATGAGTTGGTTTGCCTTATTGCATCTATTTTCGATCTCGTCTTCTGATTTGCCATTTGATGATATTATACTTCCTAGGTACTTGAAACTCTTTACTTGTTTCAAGGGATGTTCGTTTAGGTGAATCGTTGTTGCTTTTTCTTCTTTAGTTATAGTCAATACCTCTGTTTTACTTGTGCTAATTTTCATGTTATGTTCCCTACACATTTCGTTTAGACTATTCATGTGGTCTTGTAATTCAGCTTCTGATTTTGCTATTAGTGCTTGGTCGTCCGCAAACAGGAGTTCTCTAATGGTTAGATTTGCAGATGGTTCTTCTTCTGTGTTCTCGTCATGCGGTGTTCTTGCGGTCTCTGTTTGGCTGGTTTCTTTACATATGTTGTCTATATATGTTATAAACAAGAGAGGGGACAGGACACAACCTTGTCGTACTCCGGATCTTATGGTGAAGGGTTCTGAGTGCCCTCCAGTTGCTCTCACTATGCATTCACTGTTGTTGTATAAGCTTCTACATAGGTTCCTTAGATGTGTACTCACTCCATATTGTTTAAGGATTTCCCACAGCTTGTTTCTATCTACTCTATCAAATGCCTTTTCTTGGTCGACAAAGGCTAAGTAGAGTGTTTCATTGAATTCGATTGATTTTTCTATAAGTTGTCTAAGAGCAAAAATGGCATCTGTGCATCCTTTGTTTTTCCTAAATCCAAGTTGTGTTTCGCTTAGCTGGGGTTCTATAATAGCTCTTAATCTTTTTTCAAGAATTTTGCAAAATATTTTCCCAGTATGACTCAACAGTGAAATGCCTCTGTATTGTGTGCAGTCTCTTTTGCTGCCGTTGTTTTTCCAAATTGGGATAATTATGGCGTTTCCCCAGTCTCGTGGTGTCTGTTGTTCTACCCAAACATGGTTGAATAGTCTATGTAGCCATGCTGTTCCTACTTCTCTTGCTGCTTTAATTAGTTCATTTGGTATTTCATCTTGTCCTGGTGATTTGTTCAATGGGGCTAATCTGATGGCTTCTATAATTTCTTCTTTCAGTATGTCTGGTTCTAGTTCTTCGGTGGCATCTGTGTCGGTTTCTTGAATTCCTGTGACATCTGATGGGATGTTGAGAAGTTGTTCGAAGTACTGTTTCCATCTTATTAGGATTTGTTTTTGTTCACTTATTGGTTCTCCATTTTCGCTTGTTAATTATTTCAGTTGGGTCAAAGGGTTCTCCTCTGGTTCTCATTGCACTTATCTTTTTATAAAAGTTTCTAGTTGCCTCCTTGTAGTTTTTATTTAGAGTTTCTCCATACTCCTCCCAGTCTTTTTGTTTTTCTCTCTTTACTATTCTATTCACATGTCTTCTCGCTATTCTATATTCTATGTAATCACATTCCTGTTTGCTCTTCGACCACTTTTTATATTTTTCCTTTTTGTCTTTTACAGCTTTCTTTACTTCTGCGTTCCACCAACTTGTTATTTTCTTTATCCGTGTTTTGCATTTTTTCGTGGTTCCACATGTTATTTTTGCAGTATTTAAAATGCTTGATTTGAACATCTCCCATTCTTCTTCCACTGTCTTTCTTTCTATAGGTAATTTTACAAAGATTTCAGTTAGCTCTTTCTCATAATTTTCCCTCACTGCCTCGTCTTTGAGGTTTTTTAAGTTTACTGATTCGCATGGCATGTATTTTCCTGGTCTTTGCTTCCTTCTACTGATGATTCTTATTGTGGCAACGACTGCTTTGTGGTCTGTGTTTATACTTAAGTTGGGCACTGCCCTTGCATCTAATATATTTCTCTTTCTGTTATTTCTTGTTAATATAAAATCAATTTGGCTTTTAGTATCTAGATCGTTCCATTTATACCAGGTGTTTATTTGTGAGTCTTTGTGTTTATAGAATGTGTTTGTTATATAGAGGTCGTGTTGGCTGCATAGCTCTATCAGTCTACTTCCGTTATCATTTCTTTCATTATGTTGGTCTCCAAATGCTCCAAGATGTTTTTCTATGCCCGCTCTGTTGTGTCCTAGTCTTGCATTGAAGTCTCCCATAACTATGATGTTGTCCTGCTTATCTATTTTATTTAGCACGTCATGGATGTCTTCGTAGAATTCCTCGCATTCTTGCTCATTATTGTTTGTATTACATGGTGCGTATATTTGTACATATGTTGTAATTGTTTGTTCTTTTATTCTCACTGTTATGATTCTTTCTGACATATATTTTATTTCTAGTATTCCTCTTGCTAGCCGTGGTTCAATGACTATTCCCACACCGTGTCTTGCCCTTTCTTGCTGTTCCACTCCAGAGTAGACAAACGTGTAACTGTGGTGGATCTCCTTGCATCCTTCCCCCTTTATTCTGGTGTCTGCTATTCCCATCAGTCCAATTTTCCTCTCTCCCACTGTTTCTATAAGTTCTTCTTCTTTATTATTAAAACCACAGATGTTCATTGTGCCTATTTTTTGAATCACTGATCTATCTCATAGTCCATTAACATTGCTGGGTCTATATCCATTAGGGTCAGTCCGTTTATACTTCTTAGTTTTTCTACGAGCAGTATGAAGATCCCCTGCCGGCTTGCTAGGCCAGTCGCAGGTTTAGGACAAAAATCTGACCATAGGGAGTCCATCCCCTATGGCGAGCCATATCCCCATTAGCCCATGACCTCGCGGTCATGGTTTCCCAGTCTGCACCACGTGGAGGTGGGGTTGACTTGTGTAGTCTGCGGGTCATCGGCAGGCTACTAATTTTCACTTTTCACCCCTCCTGGGAGAGGCTAGCCGATCCTAACCCTGCTGGCTGCAGAGCCAGGCGCAGTCCACACCTTGCAGAACATGTAGGTAAGTGAAGGAAACATCAACTCATGTCAGTAACAGGAAACATCAACATATAGGTAAGTGAGGGAAACATCAACATGTAGGTAAATGAGGGAAACATCAACTCATGTCACAGGAAACAACTCATGTCAGTACCAGGAAACATCAAAATGTAGGTAAGTGAGGGAAACATCAACTCATGTCGTAGGTAAGTGAGGGAAACATCAACTCATGTCAGTAACAGGAAACATCTACATGCAGGTAAGTGAGGGAAACATCAACATGTAGGTAAGTGAGGGAAACATCAACTCATGTCAGTACCAGGAAACAACATGTAGGTGAGGGAAACGTCAACTCATGTCAGTAACAGGAAACATCAACATGCAGGTAAGTGAGGGAAACATCAACATGTAGGTAAGTGAGGGAAACATCAACATGTAGATAAGTGAGGGAAACATCAACATGTAGATAAGTGAGGGAAACATAATATGTAATAAAGTGAGGGAAACATCAACATGTAATAAAGTGAGGGAAACAACATGTAGGTAAGTGAGGGAAACATCAACATGTAGGTAAGTGAGGGAAACATCAACATGTAGGTAAGTGAGGGAAACATCAACATGTAGATAAGTGAGGGAAACATCAACATGTAGGTAAGTGAGGGAAACATCAACATGTAGGTAAGTGAGGGAAACAACATGTAGGTAAGTGAGGGAAACATCAACATGTAGATAAGTGAGGGAAACAACATGTAGGTAAGTGAGGGAAACATCAACATGTAGGTAAGTGAGGGAAACATCAACATGTAGGTAAGTGAGGGAAACATCAACATGTAGGTAAGTGAGGGAAACATCAACTCATGTCGGTAACAGGAAACATCAACATGTAGGTAAGTGAGGGAAACATCAACATGTAGGTAAGTGAGGGAAACATCAACATGTAGGTAAGTGAGGGAAACATCAACATGTAGGTAAGTGAGGGAAACAATCAACATGTAGGTAAGTGAGGGAAACATCAACATGTAGGTAAGTGAGGGAAACATCAACATGTAGGTAAGTGAGGGAAACATCAACATGTAGGTAAGTGAGGGAAACATCAACATGTAGGTAAGTGAGGGAAACATCAACATGTAGGTAAGTGAGGGAAACATCAACATACAGGCAAGTGAGGGAAACATCAATGTGTGGTTCTTGGCTGTAGAAGACTGAGTGATATTTCACTTACTATTCGGTTGTGACGTGCTTGATCTGCACTCGTTCACTTCTGCTCCAAAATGAGTCATGGCAGACTATTACCCAGTTATCTCCTGCAGATAGACATGAGAACATAGACACATGGGAATGAGAACATAGACACACTGTGATGAGAACATAGACACACTGTGATGAGAACATAGATACATTTGAATAGAAACATGGGGATGGAAATATAGACACACAGAAATAAGAACCCAGACACACATTGCAATGAGAACAGACACATGGGGATGAGGACATAAAGACATGGGGATGAGAACATCTCCCTCCCCATATTCACCAGCACAAAGAGGGACACAGGACAACACACATCCTACCTTCATGTCCCTCCCCATCTTCACCAGGACAAAGAGGGACACAGGACAACACATGGCCTACCTTCACCTCCCTGAAAGGGTGTGGGGTGTTGGGGGGGTGTGGGATGCGTGGGTTTGTGGAGGATATGTAGGTGGGTGCGGAGATGAATGGGTTGGTGGGTGGAGGGATGTGAGTAGGTGTGATGGATGTATGGGAGGAGGATGTGTGTTTGGGTTGGTGTTGGTGGGTAGTGGGATGTGTGCGTGTTGGTAGGTGGGGGTTGTGTGTTTGCGTGGGAGATGTGTGTGTTGGTGGGGGAGTGTGTTGGTGGGGGAATATGTGTCGGTGGGTGATGTGTGTGGGTGGATGCGAAATGTGTGGGTGGGCAAGGAAATGTGTGTGTGGATGGAAAGATGTATCCGTATGGGTGGTTGATGTGTGAGTGGGTGAGGGATGTGTGTATTAGTGTGGGATGTGTGTGTGTGAGGGGTATGTGTGTGTGGTTGGAGGGTGCATGGGTGGAGCATGTGCATGTGGGTGGGTGAAGGATGTGTGTGGGTGGGTGGGTGCGAAATGTCTGGGTTGGTGGCAGGATCTGTGAGTGGGTGGAGGGATGAGTGGGGGATGTGTGGTGGGTGGGGGATGTGTGGTGGGTGGGGATGTGTGGTGGGTGGGGGATGTGTGGGTATGGGTGGGTGATGTGTGAGTAGGGGAGGGATGTGTGTGTTGGTTGGTGCAGGATGTGTGTGTGGGAGGGGGGATGTGTCACATAACATGAGAATATGCATTGTTTACGCTTACAAAATTCATTTGTCAATGTTTTTTTCCCTATGTGAATGCATAATGCACTGTTGATAAACGAAAGATGAGTGATTGGTAGGGCCGAATGTAAGACGGGCCAACGCGCCCAATTTGTTACCCTTTGAAAATAAAGATCAATTCAATTCAATCCCTCCCCCTCTTCACCAGCACAAAGATGGACACAGGACAACACATGGCCTACCTTCATCTCCCTCCCCTCCCTCTTCACCAGAACAAAGATGGACACAGGACAACACATGGCCTACCTTCATCTCCCTCCCCCTCTTCACCAAAAGCGCTGACCTCCAGGTTCCTGGACAAGGGAGACTGAAAGTGATGACTGTGCAGATTTCTCTTGGTGGACACATGCATCAGACGTATGGTCTGTCCACACTTGACCGGGTTCCTGGTCACACCAGACAACAACAGACATCTATCAGTACAACCATGTCATATATCAGAATCATAATATCCATATCATATATCACAGACATCAAATGATGCAGATTTCTCCTGGTCACATGAGACAACCATCAGACATCTATGAGTACATCCATATCATATATCACAGACATCAAATGATGCAGATTTCTCCTGGTCACATGAGACAACCATCAGACATCTATGAGTACATCCATGTCATATATCACAGACATCAAATGATGCAGATTTCTCCTGGTCACATGAGACAACCATCAGACATCTATGAGTACATCCATATCATATATCACAGACATCAAATGATGCAGATTTCTCCTGGTCACATGAGACAACCATCAGACATCTATGAGTACATCCATGTCATATATCACAGACATCAAATGATGCAGATTTCTCCTGGTCACATGAGACAACCATCAGACATCTATGAGTACATCCATATCATATATCACAGACATCAAATGATGCAGATTTCTCCTGGTCACATGAGACAACCATCAGACATCTATGAGTACATCCATATCATATATCACAGACATCAAATGATGCAGATTTCTCCTGGTCACATGAGACAACCATCAGACATCTATGAGTACATCCATGTCATATATCACAGACATCAAATGATGCAGATTTCTCCTGGTCACATGAGACAACCATCAGACATCTATGAGTACATCCATATCATATATCACAGACATCAAATGATGCAGATTTCTCCTGGTCACATGAGACAACCATCAGACATCTATGAGTACATCCATATCATATATCACAGACATCAAATGATGCAGATTTCTCCTGGTCACATGAGACAACCATCAGACATCTATGAGTACATCCATGTCATATATCACAGACATCAAATGATGCAGATTTCTCCTGGTCACATGAGACAACCATCAGACATCTATGAGTACATCCATATCATATATCACAGACATCAAATGATGCAGATTTCTCCTGGTCACATGAGACAACCATCAGACATCTATGAGTACATCCATGTCATATATCAGAATCATAATATTCATGTAATATATCAGAAAAAGTGATGAAAATACCCACTGACAGAAAATACCCACTGACAGAAGCCTAGTGAGCTTCGTGTCAAGTTTTGATCAGCAGCATGCACTGAGCGAGATTACACGCATCAACTGAATATAAGAGTTGAAAACGCCCTTAAAAGGGTTAGTCGATTGGAGTCAGCCAATGAAACAGCATGGATCAAAATTCAGCTGGCGATGGCAAGTGATATTGCCACCAGGGCGAATGTTGAGCGATAAAATATTTTAGAAAACTATTTTAACCCTTTACCGGGCAAAGCGTCCGGGAATGTTTCTACCCCCGATCAAGCAAACTGTCTGAACGCACCCGTGACTATTATGCATTGTAAAAACGCGATCTCTCGGCTTTCCGAGACTTCCTATTGTCTACTTTCGGTTTTGCTGATAGCTTGACAACGTGGCCGCCATTCGCAAGCGTGTACTTTGAATTTGAACAGATTTTTAAAATAGATTTTGTGGGTTTTACGCTTTGTATTTCAAAATGGATTTTGACGATTCTTCAAGTGGGAGCGGAGATTTTGCTGGGTTCAATTTAAGTGACATTGAAAGGCACGAAGTTGACTTTTAATCAGAGCTAGATATCAGTGATCAGCAGCACTTTGTGTTAGCAGTCGTGAGTCTGACTTTAAAGAAAGAGATTCTGATTCGGAAAATGCGTTTGTAAATTGCCGTATAGATGACTGACAATCACAAACAATATGTTGTATTTTGTAAATATTTGTGTTCATGTGAGAAATAGTGGCATCATTCACGTGAGTAAAATACTCTGCATGCTTTTCCCTTCATTTTGCTGTTTATTTGACTAAAATCTGTTGACTAACAATTTATACGTGATATTTTTACTAACGTAACTCAAATTTTTACCGAACCTCAAATTTCTTCTTGCCAGTTCAAGGCTACAAAACAGACAAACGTCTGCCCGGTAAAGGGTTAAGGAGCATATACATTGGATGAATTTTAGTATTTCTATTGACACAACTATTGTGCATTGTATTCCTGGTATTGGGTGAGTGTTAGTAGTTCTATTGACACAACTATTGTGCATTGTATTCCTGGTTTGACGAAAGATTATTGGATGTGAAACCTTTCTGTCTCCTGTGCAGTGCTTTCATAATTCAGCGTGTTGTTAGTGGTTACAGAATGAGGAGGAAAAGGCAAAGGCCCATATGGTATTTGGGACAGTAACTACATTAACGGTCAAGTAATAGTAACTACCATTACAAAATTACCATAACAAACACTAGGACAAACCCCTGGACAACATCGAATAGATGACCTAGGACACCTCCATGCTGGTCGGAGGACTGGATCTACAGAAGGTAGACAGCAGGTCAGAAAAGCTAAAAGATTAATTCAGCAGAATAAGGATATTATCCTACCAACCCCTGAAACGACCCCAAGAAGGAACCATATTCGTGTCCTACTAACTATAATTTGTGTGCTGACGACATTAACCGTAATTCTGCCCTACGACCCCTGACACCCATATACTATATCAGAAACAAAGTGGAAAATATATGTATATAAAATATCAGAAATATAAAGTGACGAGAATATCCATATAATGTTATCAGAAACATAAAGTGACAATTGTATCCATGCAAAATATCAGAAAGATGAAACAAGGAAATGTGTCTGACAATGATGAGAATGTATCCAGGAGTACAAGTGTTGACATACCCTCGCACACAGCTGGCTCCTGTCCTGCCACGAACCTGCCAGTAGCTGTTGTGGTCATCTGAGGAGTCCACACCTGTCACAGACTGGACACACAAAGGACATACATTAGTGAAATAATCTACACCTGTCACAGACTGGACACACAAGGACATACATCAGTGAAACAATCCACATCTGTCACAGACTGGACACACAAAAGGACATACATCAGTGAAACAATCCACAACTGTCACAGACTGGACACACAAAGGACATACATCAGTGAAACAATCTACACCGGTCACAGACTGGACACACAAAGGACATACATCAGTGAAACAATCTACACCTGTCACAGACTGGACACACATAGGACATACATCAGTGAAACAATCCACACCTGTCACAGACTGGACACACATAGGACATACATCAGTGAAAACAATCCACACCTGTCACAGACTGGGCACACAAAGGGCATACATCAGTGAAACAATCTACACCTGTCACAGACTGGACACACAAGAGGACATTACATCAGCTGAAACAATCTTACACCTGTCACAGAACTGGACCACACAAAGGACATACATCAGTGAAAACAATCCACATCTGTCACAGACTGACACACAAAGGACATACATCAGTGATGAAACAATCCACATCTGTTCCACAGACTGAACACACAAAGGACATACATCAGTGAAACAATCCACACCTGCACCGACTGGACACCAAAGGACATACAGGACATACATCAGTGAAACAATCTACACCTGTCACAGACTGGACACACAAAGGACATACATCAGTGAAACAATCCACACCTGTCACAGACTGGACACACAAAGGACATACATCAGTGAAACAATCCACACCTGTCACAGACTGGACACACAAAGGACATACATAGTGAAACAATCTACACACCTGTCACAGACTGGACACACAAAGGACATACCATTAGTGAAACAATCTACACCTGTCACAGGACTGGACACACAAATGACATACATCAGTGAAACAATCTACACCTGTCACAGACTGGACACACAAGGACATACATCGTGAAACACTCACACCTGTCACAGACTGGACACACAAGGAATACATCAGTGAAACAATCTACACCTGTCAAAGACTGGACACACAAAGGACATACATCAGTGAAACAATCACACCTGTCACAGACTGGACACCAAAGGACATACATCAGTGAAACAATGGCTTTCTCACCTGTCACAGACTGGACACACAAAGGACATACATCAGTGAAACAATCTACACCTGTCACAGGACTGGACACACAAGGAAATACATCAGTGAAACAATCTACACCTGTCACAGACTGGACACACAAAGGACATACATCAGTGAAACAATCTACACCTGTCACAGACTGACAATTTACATCAGTGAAACAATCTACACCTGTCACAGACTGGACTACATCAGTGAAACAATCTACCCTACCAAAGGACATACATCAGTGAAACAATCCACACCTGTCACAGACTGGACACACAAAGGACATACATCAGTGAAACAATCTACACCTGTCACAGACTGGACACACAAAGGACATACATCAGTGAAACAATCTACACCTGTCACGGACTGGACACACAAAGGACATACATCAGTGAAACAATCTACACCTGTCACAGACTGGACTTACATCAGTGAAACAATCTACACCTGTCACAGACTGGACACACAAAGGACATACATTAGTGAAACAATCTACACCTGTCACAGACTGGACACACAAAGGACATACATTAGTGAAACAATCTACACCTGTCACAGACTGGACACACAAAGGACAAACATTAGTGAAATAATCTACAACTGTCACAGACTGGACACACAAAGGACATACATCAGTGAAACAATCTACACCTGTCACAGACTGGACACACAAAGGACATACATTAGTGAAACAATCTACACCTGTCACAGACTGGACACACAAAGGACATACATCAGTGAAACAATCCACACCTGTCACAGACTGGACACACAAAGGACATACATCAGTGAAACAATCTACACCTGTCACAGACTGGACACACAAAGGACATACATCAGTGAAACATTGGCTTTCTCACCCGTCACAGACTGGACACACAAAGGACATACATCAGTGAAACACTGGCTTTCTCACCCGTCACAGACTGGACACACAAAGGACATACATCAGTGAAACACTGGCTTTCTCACCCGTCACAGACTGGACACACAAAGGACATACATCAGTGAAACAATCTACACCCATCACAGACTGGACAGACAAAGGACATACATCAGTGAAACAATCTACACCTGTCACAGACAGGACAGACAAAGGACATACATCAGTGAAACACTGGCTTTCTCATGAAGTTGTTCTGCTTAAAATGTATCTATTCTGCTGGCAAAACTAGAAACCATGGATGAAACAAAGCACTCTGGGAAAATCACAACCAACATTATAGCACTCTGAGGAAACCACAACCCACATTTTAGCACTCTGGCTGGGGAAACCACAACCCATATTTTAGCACTCTGGTTGGGGAAACCACAACCCACATTTTAGCACTCTGGTTGGGGAAACCACAACCCACATTTTAGCATTCTAGTTGGGGAAACCACAACCCACATTTTAGCACTCTGGTTGGGGAAACTACAACCCACATTCTAGCCACTAAGGTGGGGAAAAATCACAACCCACATCATACCACTCTGGGTGGGGAAATCACAACCCACATCATAGCACTCTGGGTGGAGAAAATCACAACCCACATCATAGCACTCTGGTAGGGGAAAGCACTCTGGTAGGGAAAAGCACATACCACATCATAGCTCTCTGGTAGGGGAAATCACAACCCATATCATAGCTCTCTAGTAGGGGTAATCACAATCCACATCATAGCTCTCTGGTAGGGGTAATCACAACCCAAATCATAGCTCTCTGGGTGGAGAAAATCACAACCCACATCATAGCTCTCTGGTAGGGGAAATCACAACCCACATCATAGCTCTCTGGTAGGGGAAATCACAACCCACATCATAGCTCTCTGGTATGGGGAAATCACAACCCACATCATAGCTCTCTGGTAGGGGAAATCACAACCCAAATCATAGCTCTCTGGGTGGAGAACATCACAACCTACATCATAGCACTCTGGTAGGGGAAAGCACTCTGGTAGGGGAAAGCACACCCCACATCGGAGTTCTCTGGTAGGGGAAATCACAACCCACATCATAGCTCTTTGGGTGGGGAAAATCACAACCCACATCATAGCACTCTGGTTGGGGGAAATCACAACCCACATCATATCACTCTGATTGGGGAAAATCACAATCCACATCAAAGCACTCTGGGTGGGGAAATCACAACCCACATCATCGCTCTCTGGTTGGGGAAAATCACAATCCACATCAAAGCTTTCTTGGTGGGGAAATCACAACCCACATCATACCACTCTGGGTGAGGAAATCACAACCCACATCATAGCTCTCTAGGTGGGGAAAACCACAACCCACATCATATCACTCTGGGTGGGGAAATCACAATCAACATCATACCACTCTGGGTGGGGAAATCACAACCCACATCACAGCACTCTGGGTGGGGAAATCAAACCCACATCATGGCACCCTGAGTAAACCAATATATGTTTTTGTCTCCTGCAGAAAATGCCTTCCTCCTTTTACCCTTAAGTATTTTCTAGCTCCCATACAAATATAAATAATGGAAATTGAACAACAGATCTTTTTCTTCCCAAGTCATCCTCAAAAGGATGTTCACTGTAATGTGTCTGCGTTCACAGAAGCTACAATATCTGCACTCTGACGAACACACCGGACTTGAGAACATCATTTCTAGGGACCACTTTTCCTCTGTTATTGCCGTACTCTAGACCTGGCTCCCATGACAAAACCTCTCTCCAGAACCAGGAATTGCATCTGTAGTAGGGACATGCCAGCAGTCAAGCCATGAATTGCCATCTACAATCACCTCTTTACTTGCATCTTTGGTCCGTGACTAACCATGACACCAGAAATATTCACATTTTGTTACTCACTGCTTTTTGTTCACTTTACACTGTTTATAATTTTTTTAACATAAAACTTTGTTTTATCACAAAATAATCAGTGGTGAGGGGTTGCAGTCACTCACACATAACCATGCCTGTCTCTGAAATAGGAGTGTAGTCGCTTACAGGTGACCTTGTCCATTTCGGACAAATACAAACATGATTCCATTCATAGTGCAATTATTTTTTTCCCCCACAAAATAGGACAAGAATGGCATACTCCACTCCCCCCTTCCACCATCACTAGCGAAGAAATGGAAAATGTCACAAACTGTTAATGTCTTGCACACAACAAAGGGGACTGTTTAAACAAATCAGATATAGACTGGCCAAAGCCATACCGAGGTTAAATAGTAATCAGAATGTAGGGCACGACCCCAGCAAACACGTGACAAGTCACATTCTGGAGTCTGTCCTGTGGGTAAATCAGCAAATTGGGGTTTGGGAGCTGACATGTAACAGAAAAGCTCTAAGAATATCGTGGACCAAGACAGATACTGACACTACCAGAATATCATGGACCAAGACAGATACTGACACTACCAGAATATCATGGACCAATACAGATACTGACACTACCAGAATATCATGGACCAAGACAGATACTGACACTACCAGAATATCATGGACCAAGACAGATACTGACACTACCAGAATATCATGGACCAATAAAGATACTGACACTACCAGAATATCATGGACCAAGACAGATACTGACACTACCAGAATATCATGGACCAATTCAGATACTGACACTACCAGAATATCATGGACCAAGACAGATACTGACACTACCAGAATATCATGGACCAAGACAAATACTGACACTACCAGAATATCATGGACCAAGACAAATACTGACACTACCAGAATATCATGGACCAAGACAAATACTGACACTACCAGAATATCATGGACCAAGACAAATCCTGACACTACCAGAATATCATGGACCAAGACAAATATTGACACTACCAGAATATCATGGACCAAGACAAATACTGACACTACCAGAATATCATGGACCAAGACAGATACTGACACTACCAGAATATCATGGACCAAGACAAATATTGACACTGCCAGAATATCATGGACCAAGACAAATACTGACACTACCAGAATATCATGGACCAAGACAGATACTGACACTACCAGAATATCATGGACCAAGACAAATATTGACACTACCAGAATATCATGGACCAAGACTGATACTGACACTACCAGAATATCATGGACCAAGACAAATACTGACACTACCAGAATATCATGGACCAAGACAGATACTGACACTGGCAGAATATCATGGACCAAGACAGATATTGACACTACCAGAATATCGTGGACCAAGACTGATACTGACACTACCAGAATATCATGGACCAAGACAGATATTGACACTACCAGAATATCATGGACCAAGACTGATACTGACACTACCAGAATATCATGGACCAAGACAAATACTGACACTACCAGAATATCATGGACCAAGACAGATACTGACACTGGCAGAATATCATGGACCAAGACAGATATTGACACTACCAGAATATCGTGGACCAAGACAAATATTGACACCACCAGATCTGAACCTTGATGAACACAGGCTCATAAACAGTATGTGTTTTGGAAATTGAAATCATCATCATGTGCCATCCCGATAAGCGTGTGCGGTCATGTTCCACCTTCTCATGCGATCACCAGAGTTGTGAAATACTTTGGCCATATTATGTGCTACAGTGGCTGGGAGAGAACAGTGATGGAAGGTGTGGTGCCTGGTTCAAGAGGCAGGGGTCGACACAGACACCTTGTGTAAGAGGCAGGAGGTGTGGCCAGAGATGGGAGACTTCTCGCAGGGCTTTGGGGAGGGTGAAGCTCTGCAACGGACCTGGTACATAATGATGACAGATCATAAGTGTGTGTGATTGGGGGGGGGGGGGGTGTGAAGAATAATAATCACAGCTGATGACCTACTTGGACTCTACAAACTAAAACAACTGATCAAACATGGAGGTCACATAATCAGGGTACCTGCTGACCACTTCCTGATCCATACTTGACATCATGGGAGTGCAGTCTCACGTTGCTGGCTACGTTCAAAATCTTGAGTGCCGAGCCACAGGTCACAAAGTCATAGCCAAAAGCTGTGCAGAAATAGAGAGTGACGTACATGACCACAGGGAATGACTCACAGACTGTCACACCAGCCAGTCAATGCATGCATGCCCAGTACAGACTGTCACACCAGCCAGTCAATGCATGCATGCCCAGTACAGACTGTCACACCAGCCAGTCAATGCATGCATGCCCAGTACAGACTGTCACACCAGCCAGTCAATGCATGCATGCCCAGTACAGACTGTCACACCAGCCAGCCAATGCATGCATGCCCAGTACAGACTGTCACACCAGCCAGTCAATGCATGCATGCCCAGTACAGACTGTCACACCAGCCAGTCAATGCATGCATGCCCAGTACAGACTGTCACACCAGCCAGTCAATGCATGCATGCCCAGTACAGACTGTCACACCAGCCAGTCAATGCATGCATGCCCAGTACAGACTGTCACACCAGCCAGTCAATGCATGCATGCCCAGTACAGACTGTCACACCAGCCAGTCAATGCATGCATGCCCAGTACAGACTGTCACACCAGCCAGTCAATGCATGCATGCCCAGTACAGACTGTCACACCAGCCAGTCAATGCATGCATGCCCAGTACAGACTGTCACACCAGCCAGTCAATGCATGCATGCCCAGTACAGACTGTCACACCAGCCAGTCAATGCATGCATGCCCAGTACAGACTGTCACACCAGCCAGTCAATGCATGCATGCCCAGTACAGACTGTCACACCAGCCAGTCAATGCATGCATGCCCAGTACAGACTGATGTGTTTACAGATATTGCGTTTATAGGTGATGTGTTTACAGGTGATGTGTTGTTTTATGCTTACTGCAAACGGCCGAATGAACTTTATTTTCAAAGGGTTAAAAACCAAAACTCCAGTCCATGATTGCAGAGGATGGTATTTGAACCAGGTGTTAGCTATTGTCATATCATGGGATTCTGCAACAATATTAATGTCACCTCTCTCATTCTGTCTCCTAGGCCATAGCCATCAGTCATCTTTTTATTGCCTACTTTTGCACCGAAGTCCCAGAGTATCAGTTATTTTGACATTTTGGCACTGGTTCAAGGCCATGTCTAACTGACTATAAAATATATATCTACATCTTCTTCTATGCTAGCCACTATTGGTTCACATGTCTGATCCCTGTGACTTAGCAGGGAGTTTCACTAACAGCACTGTATCTGAGATTGCCCAGATATCCTTCAAGTTTTTTGCACTCTGCTGATCCAATAATTATGCTAAATCCTCTTGTGTATTCCTTCTCTTCTAAGTAAATAATTCTGTTTAAATATTTTTCTCTATTTACATACAGGAATTAGAAGTACTGGGAACATTTGAAATAGAAATATTAATGAAAATGTTCAATGATATTTACAACAGTGGATATATACCTAGTGATATTATGAAATCTGTATGTATAGCTCTAACAAATATACTAGAAGGAACTGAATGCGAAGATTTCCATACAATCAGCCTCATAAACCATGTTTTACTAAGTTTCTACACAGAATGAAAAGAACAAGAAAGAAAATAAAGATAGAAGCTGGTGAAGAACAGAATGGACTTGATGAAGGAAAATAATGCAATATACACAATACAAACAGTAGTAGAGAGATCAATAGTGACACAGAAAGACATATATTTATGCTTTATAGATTATACCAAGGCATTTGATAAAGTAAAACATGATGAACTGATTAAAATGTTGGAAGATATTAAAATTGATGGGAAATGATCTCAAAATAATAATGAATATTTACTGGAAACAAGTAGCAGCAACTAAAATAGGAAATAAAAAGGGCAATTATGACCAGATAAAGCAACAGTAAGACAAAGGTGTATTCTGTCGCCAGATCTCTTCTCTCTCTATAGCAAAATAATCAGGGAGATCCAAAAGAGACCTGGAATATGAGTTGGAGGTTATGATATAAACAATCCACCATATGCAGATGACACAGTACTGACAGCTGAAAATGTAAAACAGCTACAACTTTCCGACACTAATGACAGAAAGCAAGAGGAAAAAAGCCTTTCCTTGAATATCTAGAAAACAGAAACAATGGTTATATCAAAGAAAAAGATAATACCAACGTGAGATATAACAATAGAAAGATAAATGCTTAGTTAAGGTGATAGGTGTAAATACCTAGGGGCAATTATATCATCAGATGGAAGATGCATCACAGAAATTAAGAGCAGAATAGTAACAGTTGCATTTCAGAAAATGAAAATTATCTAATGCAATAAGTCACTATCACTGAATACCAGAAAAAATACTCTGACATGTTATATAGAAACTTTGTTCCTGTTAGTTAGTTTACTACAGTGTTTCCCAACGTGGGGCCCACGCCCCACAGGGGGGCAATTCGATCATTAAGGGGGGCAATTAGAAAATGGAAGAAATCGGCTGGATATAACAAAACGGGCAGACTTGAGACTGAAGTTAATTAAATTGGAACCTGACATAAAATCTCTTTGCAGCAAGCATCAAGCGCAAGGATCTCACTAAATTAAATAATTACTACTAATTAAAATAATATAGAAAAATCTTTCATTAAAATTATTTTGTACTTGAATGTCAGTTCTCCATTATGCGTTTTGAAAATTTACTTACTGTTTGCTCAATAATTTCCTAGTGATTTCTTCCTAAAACCTATCGGTCCTTTGGCTAGGATTGGGTGCATTTGCTGCTCTCCCCCCAGTAGTGCACCTGTTCTGGTCGGGGGCCGGGATGATCAAATAAAAACCCATCACATATCTTCACTTTAGATGTGGGCCTGGTGGACTACTGTGGGCAATAGCTCACAGTGAGACTAAGGGTCCACACAAAAAAGGGGGAGGCGGGGGACCAGCGTGTCTGGGGTAACCGCCAACCCCCCCACCCCAAATTCACCCAACATAACAGACACACAGAGACGCTGGACCGGGGGGGGGGGGGGGGGGGGGGCTCGGCCCCTCTGGGAACCGTGAGCCCTTCTAAAAAAAAAAAAATTCAAGTTTCTTTAGTGAACATTTCTATTTTTGAATATTACAATGATGCATATGTTGGGGGGGGGGCATAAGAATTTTAGAAGGGCTTAGGTGGGGCGTAGCACAAAAAAGGTTGGGAAACACTGATATACAACTATAAGTAAGAGACAGCTCTTTAATTGTATAATGAAAAGAGAAGCATTGGAAAATAGTGACAACTGGAAAGATACAGTGGGAGAAGCAGCAGACACAGAGAAATGATACTGGATGGACTAAGATGGTGGCATGGAGGGATATCATCAGCAGAGTGGATGCAGAACACTGAGGACCTGGATCTGTGGAGAGACAGAAGCAGCAGACACAGAGAGAAATGATGCTGGATGGACTGAGATGGAGGCATGGAAGGATATCATCAGCAGAGTGGATCTAGAACACCGAGGACCCGGATCTGTGGAGAGACATGGACGCCAATGCCAACTGACCAGGCATATGTTGATGATAATACATGTGTCTACCGCACCTGGCAATTGCAGTTCGTTAATATCCCAATAAACAGAAAAAAATATACCTAGGAAACTACCTATACGAAACTCGAGTATAGTGCTTCCATATTGACGTGGATAGGCCTTAGGTTCATACCAGAATGCGATCGGCGTTGCCAGTAGTGGGTTGTGCTCAATATTTAAATTTCAAATCCCAAAACAACCACATAATCAATACCTAGGAAACTCAATTTTAATTATACATTTGAATACAGGTGAACGTTTCGATCAGTCTTTTTTTTTTATATCATGGAACAAGAGAAAAAAAAAAGAAAGAGTACTGAACTCGGAATCTGGGTGTAGTCTAATGAACACCTACTTTCCAGATGTACAGTTAAGTATTCTCAGATTTTATCAGTTTTGTTTTTCACAGAGCTTCGAAATCATATTTGTGTTTTTATTCCCACCAACTCTGGGATTCCAGAGTAACTGCTCGACAGCGGTCTTCCCCTATTCACATTTCACTACTCATCATCATCAAGTGCCCTGCCAGCTGGTGCAGGAGTTCATGTCTCTCCACAGATCTCGGTCTTTGGTTTTCTGGATCAATTCTGCTGATGATATTCCTCCATGCCACCGTCTCAGTCCATCCAGCATCATTTCTCTGTGTCTGCTTCTTTTCCCATTGATCATTCTAATTGTCATGGTGTTCTCTAATGCTTCTCTTCTCATCACATGACCAAAGAAAGCTGTTTGCCTATTTCTTATAGTTGTACATAATTAGGTGGTTTACTTATCCAATGCAATCAGATCGAAACCGGAAATAATATTCTGCACCTGAGTAGAAGGATCCATTATGTCCCTAAGAAATGCTAAGAAACAACCGGTCGTGTTTCTGGCAGGATCCATTCATTCACATATCATGTGACAATAACAAACGCCATCTTAGCTTCTGCAGAATAGGTCAGTCTAACATTCTGTGCATAGCGATTGGTTGAAATCACCTTTGTCTGTGAAATAATTTCAATTATTTGGCATACGGTAAGCAATTTTATTTTCTAGAGGTTGATTAATTCATATTAAAATGTCATTAGATGGATTTTTGAATTCTGCATCCATTTTTACATATATTTGGAGTCATCACTGAACTTGCTCGATCTGTGGTAGAAAAAAATTATTTCTGCTGAGATGTTTCATCTTTGTGAACGGAAATCCAAAATTTCAGCGCAGCGCTTATCAATGGGACTAGCGTTTATACTTTTTATACTCAAAATGCGCAATTTGAATTACTAAAGTTAAAGAGAATACAAGTTTAAAGATTATTAATAATTTATCTGTATACTTTTACTATTTTTGATCATTTAACATGACAGAACGTATTTTTTAAGCCAGTTTTCATATCTGTCTATGACCCGTTTGAGACAATCTCACACGGACTGGCAGTACAATTTATTTTAGAATTTACTGTAAATGAGAAAATAATGTTAGATTAATATTTTTTTTTCTAATCTGCAGCATTTTTCTTGTATTTTTGCATCTCTCATTATTTTTCATAAATGGTAGGTAGTGTCTGTTGAAGACATTTTCTACATGAACCCCATCATTCTCACAAAATGTAATTTTCATGGCGACATTATGGCTAATAATTTTTGAAGACTAAATTTTTAAATGTCAATGTTGCATTACTTTGATCATGTTTTTCAAATTGGGTATTTACTAATGAGTACCATCACAGCTACATAGGATTTGCAAAACCAAATCCAACGGTACCTCAATGAAGCCTGTATGTCAATTCTAAGCAGAGATATTGAGTGTTGTGATCTTGAACAAAGAAATACTCAGGAATCTGCTCACTGCGCTTCTTGCCACTATAACTTTTTTGTTTTTAAACGAACATCTTACCAACCATACATCATAGCGATTAGGGTAGTGAGACCTAACTGCTCGTCATCTATAATTAGTAATTAATGAATAATAGTTAATTGGCGCCCATTTTTAATTGCTAATTAGGTCACAGCATATTTATCAAAAAAGGAAATAACCACTGGGTCCTTAGCACCATTCCGCATAATAAA
This sequence comes from Cepaea nemoralis, assembly GCA_014155875.1. NCBI lineage: Eukaryota > Metazoa > Mollusca > Gastropoda > Stylommatophora > Helicidae > Cepaea > Cepaea nemoralis. Next base: position 381,717 of record JACEFZ010027909.1, on the reverse strand, counting down.
ATTTACATCCTGCCAGGTTTTTAAGCAGGAAATCAATGTGTATCTGGGTGTGTCTAGTTGGTCATGCGTCGAAGTACACTTGTTCCTGCAGCGAGGCACTATCATCATTTGGAGGTGACAGGTTCGATCCCTGTCGGTAACTATAGCTTTCAAATTGTATGTTGTCTAGTGTGTCCTCTAATCTCTACTTCCTTCTTCTCCTTATTTGAGCGCCACACAATACTATGTGTGTTTATTTATGAACTGTCAGGTTTTTAAGCTAACATTAATACTGGCACAGGGTAATTTATGAATTAGTAATTAATTAGCGTCAATTTTTAATTAGATTTTGATGCATAATATCTAAAAATAGATGACACGAGCAGTTAGGCTTCGCTACCGTAATCGAAATGATGTATGGTTGTTTAAAAACCCCAAAAGAGTTATAGTAGTAAGAAGCCAAATTGTGATCATTTCAGCTGTCACTCTGACTGGGACACAAAGCAAACCTGCCCAGTGAGTGGAATCTTGAATATTTCTGTGTTCAAGATTCCGACAATCAAATTTCAATATCTCCACTTAGAATTGACATATAGCTATCACTGAGGTGCTGTTGGATTTGGTTTTACAAGGCCTATCTATCTGTGGTGGTCTCATTAGTAAATACCCAATTTGAAAAACATGATCAAAATACCTATATGTTCTAATTTCAATCTCATTCCATTCAAGCAATCACAATCGTTGTTAGCTACACTGGCAGTCAAAGGAATTTGCAACATTTGTCTCAAGACCCACATCCACATCTCTGTTGCTTCTAATTTCTTCCTAATTTGTTTATTCACTAATAATACCTAGTAATATATTATATTGACATTCATTTGATCAACTTCATTCTTGGTGTTTTCTAATTTCCATTTTGCGTGTGTATATTATGTTGTTTGTCCATCAAGAATGATGACCATTCATTTCATCCAGTAGGGTTGAAGGTATGGAGCCGTGAGTTCTAAGATGGCTGATAAGGCCTATTTTGGCTCGAAATATTTTTTGACAATGTGGGCAAAGAATACTTGACGTTCTAGGAGGAGGATCTCTTGCAGTGGTTTTTTTTGTCCTGCCTTTTCTTCACAGCTCTTGCAGTACTGGTTGCTTCACAAGTGACTACACCCTGGCGTAATGATGTACGCCACGGATTAAGTCTTTAGCTGCAGTCTCCCAGGTGTCACAATGAATTCCAAAAGCATTCAGTTTCAGTGAGAGTTTCAGAGTATCTTTAAAACGTTTCCTCTGGCCGCCTTGGGAGCGTTTACCACAACGCAGCTCGCCGTGAAAAAATGGTTTAGGGAGCCTGTGGTCTGGCATGCGAGTTATAAGTGACCAGCCCAGCGAATCTGATTTTTCATATTGACAGTTTCATTGAGGAAATCAAAATATAAAAAGTGCGTGACCGGTCTGAGTGCTACACACAATTCACAACTGGTCATATGTAAACACGTCTTACTGGAACAAATAGCAGTCTTGAAACAGATACAAACAAGAAACAGGAATGTATGCCGGCAGAGATCGACGACGGAGACAGCCATGTCTGTAGTCTGTGCTAGAAGATTCAACGGCTAAATTCAGCAGGCGAAACTTGGACCGTTGGCTCTCCACGTCATGTTTAGTCCAGCCAGTTTCTACCTCCCTGACACAAGAGTCTACCGGTGTCCTCTCTGTATGTGCCCTCTCTGTATTTGTCCTCTCTTTCTACTTGTCCTCACTTTCTACTTGTCCTCTGTCTACGCATCCTCACTCTTCTTATTCTCTCTCTACCTCTCAGTTGTTCTCTCTGTACTTGTCTCTCTCTCTACTTGTCATCTGTCTCTGCTTGTTCTCTCTCTGTGATATTCACGTGGAATGCTTTTCACGCATTGCACGCATGCATCGTGCGCGCGTGGTCGTCATTCGCACTGCGAGCGCTAACAAGTCAAGTCACATTATTCTGTCAAGAAGCCTGATACGTGGAAATGTCACGTTGAAAGTCCAACAACAAGAAACACGCTGTTGCCAAGATGTGCAGCGTGGGAGCCGACAACAAGAAGAAGAACGTCGAGAGCCCACCTGCTAGCTGCATCAAAGAGCCTGATACTACAGCCATCACTGAAGCTACTACGAGGGAGAATATCGACAGCCCAACACAATCAAGAACCAAGACAGCAGAGAAGGAGGAGAAAGACACCAGAGTCGGAAACACCGACTCAAAAACAGTCCGGTGGGTTGTCAAGCGGATTCCTGTGGAGCTGACAGATGAAGAAATCCTGAAGCAGCTACGTGAAGAGAATCTTCACATCCGATTCTTGAAGGCGGAGCGGCTCCTCACCTACTCCAAGATACCTACAACCTTGGCAGTGGTGACATCGGAGGGCAGCGAAATGCCGACCACAGTATCATTCAACAAGAGAATGCAGCAACCAGAGAGATTCATCCCAAGAATCACGCAATGTTCCAGATGTCAGAAGGCCGGCCACAGTAGAGCTACGTGTCGCAGTAAAACGGAAATATGCCGGTACTGCGCCGATCACCACGCCTTCAAGGAGTGTCCGCTGGCCAAGCTGGACACGGACTTCCGAGCATCCAACAACAAAAGAAAGTGCGCCAACTGCCTGGGCAAACATGGAGCAAGATACCTGGGCTGTCCGTACCTGCAGAGACACAGAGACGTCTTAAAGATCGCCATCATCACAAAGACACCATTCAAGGAAGCAATGCAGAGGGGCGAGACAGCCACGGGTATAGCACAAGCTGAAAGAGATCAACTTCAAAAGCAGATAGATGAGTTGAAGAAACAAGTCAAGGCACTGTTGACGACGACTCCGACCAGCGATAATGAGAAGCTGCTGGCCGACATGAAAGAAATCCAGCTCAACATCAAACAAGAGATTCAGCGCATGGCTGAGATGAAGAAGGAGAACGAAGAAATCCTACAAATGATCAAGACCGAAAGAGAATTGCATAGAGCTGAAATGGAACTCTTTCAAAACAAACCAACAGAAGCCACACAAGAACTCACAAAGAAACCGCAAGAAGAAAATCAAGAGATCGAGCCGGAACCGCAAGCTGAAGCCAGCTGCCCAACCACAACGCCCAAGAGGGAACTACTATACCGTCGGATCTCTGAAGGAGGCACAGAATACCCAGTCGACAAGGAGGAACTCAAGCGCGAGGAATTCAGAAGGCGCTGGGAAGAAAAAGAAAAGAAGAAGCCAAAGAAAATCCGGGGGAAACCGATGGTATACCCAGTCTTACACTACGACTGTGAGAACGACTTAAGAGTACTATATAGATGACGGTAAAATCATCCCATGGCTGACCACGGAGGAAGACAACTTCAGGCAGCAGTATCGCAAACGCAACAGTGAAAACAGGCACAAGGAGGAAAATGAAAACGTCGATAAGCTCCTACAGAAAATACACAATAAAGGAGACAAAAAGACCAAATAAAAAGTCCTTTTAAGGACTGCAACCAGTCAAGCCAGGAGCCTGCACCAACAAAGAAAACAAGAGGAAACATGCACAAAGGACAGCCGCCGACCGATCCTCCAGCTGGAGTGGGACTACGAAAAGTCCTTATAAGGACTGCAGCCAGACGAGCCAGGAGCCTACACAAACAAAGAAAACCACAAAAACAGACGAGCACAAAGGATAGCCGCCGACCACTGCTGACGTCACAGACACAAACGCTACATAATCAGTCCGAGATAGGACTCACAAGACAAGAATTAGGGCTAATAAACCCACAAAAACCACGTACCTCAACAATAACCACAGCTGATGAAGCAGGTTAGACGAGGTCGAATTTGGAATTTTTGTTTTTGAAAATTGGAATTGGAATTTACATGTCAGCCTTTGTTTGTACAGTGACCTGCATGTTCGGAACAATGGCTACCGGCTGTTGCTGAATTGACTGATTTGCCTTTTTGTTTCACGAGTGCATTTTTCAGGAGACTCCTGGGAGTCGACGCTGGAGCTACGGAGTTCGTGCTTTATGCGGCGCTTTCGGCGGGTCGCCCTGCGGATAGAAACAGAGCCATGTGAGAAAACCCGGGTCAACGAGGTCTTTCTGGTGACTGCCGAGTCCATCGACGATGAACTGTGGTTTTCGTGGATGTATTTTTTTTATATGCGCCTTCAACACAACAGTAAAAATGCGAAACTAATGCACAAAATAATTCAGGAGATTACTAATCAAAGAACACGTACATCAGCAGGCTGCCTAAAGACAAAAGATGGAAGAGTCATAATAGAAAAAGATCAGATTTTACATGTATGGTCAGATTACGTGAAAAACCTTTATGACGATAACAGAGACGAACAATATATTGTTCAAAATAACAATGAAGGGCCGGCAATTTTGAAGATGGAGGTTCAGAATGCTCTTAATCATATGAAATCTGGCAAAACCCCCGGTCCAGACAGCGTCACAACAGAAATGATTAATGCTTTAGAAGAATATGGAATAGATAAAGTTACCAGTCTGTTTAATACAATATATGATACTGGAAATATACCTCATGAGTTATGTAATTCTGTATTTATTGCAATCCCAAAGAAGTCAGGAGCCTTGGAATGTGATCAACATCGAACAATTAGTATAATGAGTCACATCACGAAAGATTTTGCTAAGAATTATCATGCAAAGAGTTAGGAGGAAAATACAACCTGAAATAGGAGAAGAACAATGTGGGTTTGTAGTAGGCAAGGGTACAGTAAATGCTGTGTATATACTGAGAACCGTAATCGAACGTTCTATAGAAGTAAACAAAGATCTACACCTTTGCTTTATTGACTACACAAAGGCTTTTGATAAAGTGAGACATGTCAACATGATAAGGATGCTTGAAGATCTACAAATTGATGGGAAAGACCTTAGACTTGTAAAAAACATATATTGGAAACAACAAGCTGCCATAAGATTTGATAATGAAGTAAGCCAATATCAGCCTATTAAGAGAGGTGTGAGACAGGGATGTGTAATGTCTCCAGATCTGTTTTCCCTGTACAGTGAAAATATTTTCAGAAATATTGAAAATATGGAAGGAATCAACATTGGGGGACGATGCATCAATAACATTAGATATGCAGATGATACAGTCTTGATTGCAGACAATGAACAGGACCTGCAAAATTTAGTAGATGCGGTATTTACACACAGTGAACAACAAGGGTTAGAATTAAATTGTAAAAAGACACAGATTATGGTCGTCACTAGGAAGAACAAAATACCACAATGTAAAATACAAGTAAATGGGAATATTCTTCAACAAGTGAATAGGTACAATTATCTCGGAACAGTAATAACATCTGATGGGAGATGCCTTGAAGAGATTAGAACAAGAATCGCCATGGCAAAAGTAGCCTTTAGCAAGATGAAAAACATACTGACCAATAAAAAGATGTCAATTGAAACGAGAAAAAGAGTGTTGAGATGCTACATAGAACCTGTACTTTTATATGGATGTGAAGCTTGGACAATGAGCAGCCAGGCTGAAAAACATCTGATGGCTGTAGAAATGTGGTTTCTGAGGAAAATGCAAAGAATACCATGGACAGCCAGAAAGACCAATGAACAAGTCCTTCAAGAAACAAATGAAGATTGTAAACTGATCAGAGACATTAGACGTAGACAGTCACAATTTTTTGGGCATGTTATGAGAAGAAATGATTTGGAGAACTTGGTGACAACTGGTAAGATCGAGGGGAACAGACCAAGGGGAAGACCTAGAAACAAGTATCTGGATGGCTTGGCCTTGTGGCATGGTCGAGACAGAAACACGGAACTGATCCACGACTCTGTTGATCGAGTGAGATGGCAGAACATGACCGCCCACGCTTACCGGCATGGCACATGATGGATGGATGGATTTTTTTTATATTGTTGTTGACTATATTGTGTTGGCATTCTGGCGGCGGCATTATGCACAGTGTACCTGTGCGGGCTGTTGGATTGCCGAGACTCCTGCCTCTTCCACTTTTCACATTGGACAGAGGGGAGCATTTTGTGTGATATTCACTGGCACATGAACGGAGCATAATAGGGACGACCCGTTGCCGTGAAGTTGGAATCTCAACTGACTGACTGACTGAATGACTACCTGTTCTCTCTCTACCTCACACTTGTTATCTCTCTATTTGTTCTCTCTGTACTTGTTCTCTCTCTCCACTTGTCCCCTCTCTACTTGTCCTCTCTCTACTTGTCCCCTCTCTACTTGTCCTCTCTCTACTTGTCCCCTCTCTACTTGTTCTCTATCTACTTGTCCTCTCTCTACATGTCCCCTCTCTACTTGTCCCCTCTCTACTTGTCCTCTCTCTACTTGTCCCCTCTCTACTTGTCCTCTCTCTACTTGTCCCCTCTCTACTTGTTCTCTATCTACTTGTCCTCTCTCTACTTGTCCTCTCTCTACTTGTCCTCTCTCTACTTGTCCCCTCTCTACTTGTCCCCTCTCTACTTGTTCTCTCTCTACTTGTCCTCTCTCTACTTGTTCTCTCTCTACTTGTCCCCTCTCTACTTGTTCTCTCTCTACTTGTCCTCTCTCTACTTGTCCTCTCTCTACTTGTTCTCTCTCTACTTGTCCTCTCTCTACTTGTTCTCTCTCTACTTGTTCTCTCTCTACTTGTCCTCTCTCTACTTGTCCTCTCTCTACTTGTCCCCTCTCTACTTGTTCTCTCTCTACTTGTCCTCTCTCTACTTGTTCTCTCTCTACTTGTCCTCTCTCTACTTGTCCCCTCTCTACTTGTCCTCTCTCTACTTGTCCTCTCTCTACTTGTTCTCTCTCTACTTGTCCTCTCTCTACTTGTTCTCTCTCTACTTGTCCTCTCTCTGCTTGTCCTCTCTCTACTTGTCCTCTCTCTACTTGTCCTCTCTCTACTTGTCCTCTCTCTACTTGTCCTCTCTCTACTTGTCCCCTCTCTATTTGTTCTCTCTCTACTTGTCCTCTCTCTACTTGTTCTCTCTCTACTTGTCCTCTCTCTACTTGTTCTCTCTCTACTTGTCCTCTCTCTACTTGTCCCCTCTCTACTTGTCCCCTCTCTACTTGTCCTCTCTCTACTTGTCCTCTCTCTACTTGTCCCCTCTCTACTTGTCCTCTCTCTACTTGTCATCTCTCTATTTGTTCTCTCTCTACTTGTCCCCTCTCTACTTGTCCTCTCTCTACTTGTCCCCTCTCTACTTGTTCTCTCTCTACTTGTCCTCTCTCTACTTGTCCCCTCTCTACTTGTCCTCTCTCTACTTGTCCCCTCTCTACTTGTCCTCTCTCTACTTGTCCATCTCTACTTGTTCCCTCTCTACTTGTCTCTCTCTACTTGTCCCCTCTCTACTTGTCCCCTCTCTACTTGTCCCCTCTCTACTTTCCCCTCTCTACTTGTCCTCTCTCTACTTGTCCCCTCTCTACTTGTCTCCTCTCTACTTGTCCCCTCTCTACTTGTCCCTCTCTACTGTCCCTCTCTACTTGTCCTCTCTCTACTTGTTCTCTCTCTACTTGTCCCCTCTCTACTTGTCCTCTCTCTACTTGTCCCCTCTCTACTTGTCCCTCTCTACTTGTCCTCTCTCTACTTGTCCCCTCTCTACTTGTCCACTCTCTACTTGTCCCCTCTCTACTTGTCCTCTCTCTACTTGTCCCCTCTCTACTTGTCCTCTCTCTACTTGTCCCCTCTCTACTTGTCCTCTCTCTACTTGTCCTCTCTACTTGTCCTCTCTCTACTTGTTCTCTCTCTACTTGTCCCCTCTTTACTTGTTCTCTCTCTACTTGTCCCCTCTCTACTTGTCCCCTCTCTACTTGTCCTCTCTCTACTTGTCCTCTCTCTACTTGTCCCCTCTCTACTTGTCCCCTCTCTACTTGTCCCCTCTCTACTTGTCCCCTCTCTACTTGTCCTCTCTCTACTTGTCCTCTCTCTACTTGTCCTCTCTCTACTTGTCCCCTCTCTACTTGTCCTATCTCTACTTTTCCTCTCTCTACTTGTCCCCTCTCTACTTGTTCTCTCTCTACTTGTTCTCTATCTACTTGTCCTCTCTCTACTTGTTTCCTCTCTACTTGTTCTCTGTCTACTTGTTCTCTCTCTACTTGTCCTCTCTCTACTTGTCCTCTCTCTACTTGTTCTCTCTCTACTTGTTCTCTCTCTACTTGTTCTCTCTCTACTTGTCCTCTCTCTACTTGTCCTCTCTCTACTCGTCCCCTCTCTACTTGTCCTCTCTCTACTTATCCTCTCTCTACTTGTCATCTCTCTACTTGTTATCTGTCTACTTGTCCTCTCTCTACTTGTCATCTGTCTACTTGTCCTCTCTCTACTTGTCATATCTCTACTTGTTCTCTCTCTACTTGTCCCCTCTCTACTTGTCCTCTCTCTACTTGTTCTCTCTCTACTTGTCCCCTCTCTACTTGTCCTCTCTCTACTTGTCCCCTCTCTACTTGTTCTCTCTCTACTTGTTCTCTCTCTACTTGTCCCCTCTCTACTTGTCCTCTCTCTACTTGTCCCCTCTCTACTTGTTCTCTCTCTACTTGTTCTCTCTCTACTTGTCCCCTCTCTACTTGTCCTCTCTCTACTTGTCCCCTCTCTACTTGTTCTCTCTCTACTTGTTCTCTCTCTACTTGTCCTCTCTCTACTTGTCCTCTCTCTACTTGTCTCTCTCTACTTGTCCCCTCTCTACTTGTCCTCTCTCTACTTGTCCCCTCTCTACTTGTTCTCTCTCTACTTGTCCCCTCTCTACTTGTCCCCTCTCTACTTGTTCTCTCTCTACTTGTCCCCTCTCTACTTGTCCTCTCTCTACTTGTTCTCTCTCTACTTGTTCTCTCTCTACTTGTCCCCTCTCTACTTGTTCTCTCTCTACTTGTCCCCTCTCTACTTGTTCTCTCTCTACTTGTTCTCTATCTACTTGTCCTCTCTCTACTTGTTCCCTCTCTACTTGTTCTCTGTCTACTTGTTCTCTCTCTACTTGTCCTCTCTCTACTTGTCCTCTCTCTACTTGTTCTCTCTCTACTTGTTCTCTCTCTACTTGTCCTCTCTCTACTTGTCCTCTCTCTACTCGTTCCCTCTCTATTTGTCCTCTCTCTACTTGTCCTCTCTCTACTTGTCATCTCTCTACTTGTCATCTGTCTACTTGTCCTCTCTCTACTTGTCCTCTCTCTACTTGTCCCCTCTCTACTTGTTCTCTCTCTACTTGTTCTCTCTCTACTTGTTCTCTCTCTACTTGTCCTCTCTCTACTTGTCCTCTCTCTACTTGTCATCTCTCTACTTGTCATCTGTCTACTTGTCATCTGTCTACTTGTCATCTGTCTACTTGTCATATCTCTACTTGTTCTCTCTCTACTTGTCATCTGTCTACTTGTCATCTGTCTACTTGTCCCCCCTCTACTTGTTCTCTCTCTACTTGTCCTCTCTCTACTTGTCATCTCTCTACTTGTCATCTGTCTACTTGTCATCTGTCTACTTGTCATCTGTCTACTTGTCATTTCTCTACTTGTCTTATCTCTACTTGTTCTCTCTCTACTTGTCCTCTCTCTACTTGTCCCCTCTCTACTTGTTCTCTCTCTACTTGTTCTCTCTCTACTTGTTCTCTCTCTACTTGTCCTCATCTCTTACTTGTTCTTCTCTCTACTAGTCTCCTCTCTACTCGTCCCTCTCTACTCGTCCTCTCTCTACTTGTCCTCTCTCTACTTGTCATCTCTCTACTTGTCATCTGTCTACTTGTCATCTGTCTACTTGTCATCTGTCTACTTGTCATATCTCTACTTGTTCTCTCTCTACTTGTCCCCTCTCTACTTGTTCTCTCTCTACTTGTTCTCTCTCTACTTGTTCTCTCTATACTTGTTCTCTCTCGTACTTGTTCTCTCTCTACTTGTCCCCTCTCTACTTGTCCCCTCTCTACTTGTTCTCTCTCTACTTGTTCTCTCTCTACTTGTTCTCTCTCTACTTGTCCTCTCTCTACTTGTCCTCTCTCTACTCGTCCCCTCTCTACTCGTCCCCTCTCTACTTGTCCTCTCTCTACTTGTCCTCTCTCTACTTGTCATCTCTCTACTTGTCATCTGTCTACTTGTCATCTGTCTACTTGTCATCTGTCTACTTGTCATATCTCTACTTGTTCTCTCTCTACTTGTCATCTGTCTACTTGTCCTCTCTCTACTTGTCATATCTCTACTTGTCCCCTCTCTACTTGTCCTCTCTCTACTTGTCATATCTCTACTTGTTCTCTCTCTACTTGTTCTCTCTCTACTTGTCATCTCTCTACTTGTTCTCTCTCTACTTGTTCTCTCTCTACTTGTCCTCTCTCTACTTGTCATCTCTCTACTTGTCATCTGTCTACTTGTCATCTGTCTACTTGTCATCTGTCTACTTGTCATATCTCTACTTGTCCCCTCTCTACTTGTTCTCTCTCTACTTGTTCTCTCTCTACTTGTTCTCTCTCTACTTGTCATATCTCTACTTGTCCCCTCTCTACTTGTCCTCTCTCTACTTGTCATATCTCTACTTGTTCTCTCTCTACTTGTTCTCTCTCTACTTGTCCCCTCTCTACTTGTTCTCTCTCTACTTGTCCCCTCTCTACTTGTTCTCTCTCTACTTGTTCTCTCTCTACTTGTTCTCTCTCTAGTTGTCATATCTCTACTTGTCCTCTCTCTACTTGTCATATCTCTACTTGTTCTCTCTCTACTTGTTCTCTCTCTACTTGTCATATCTCTACTTGTTCTCTCTCTACTTGTCATATCTCTACTTGTCATATCTCTACTTGTCATATCTCTACTTGTTCTCTCTCTACTTGTTTTCTCTCTACTTGTCACATCTCTACTTGTCATCTCTCTACTTGTCATATCTCTACTTGTCATCTCCCTACTTGTCCCCTCCCTACTTGTTCTCTCTCTACTTGTTCTCTCTCTACTTGTTCTCTCTCTACTTGTCATATCTCTACTTGTTCTCTCTCTACTTGTTCTCTCTCTACTTGTCATATCTCTACTTGTTCTCTATCTACTTGTCATATCTCTACTTGTTCTCTCTCTACTTGTCATATCTCTACTTGTTCTCTCTCTACTTGTCATCTCTCTACTTGTTCTCTCTCTACTTGTCATATCTCTACTTGTTCTCTCTCTACTTGTTCTCTCTCTACTTGTCATATCTCTACTTGTTCTCTCTCTACTTGTTCTCTCTCTACTTGTCATCTCTCTACTTGTCATATCTCTACTTGTTCTCTCTCTACTTGTTCTCTCTCTACTTGTCATCTCTCTACTTGTCATATCTCTACTTGTCATCTCTCTACTTGTTCTCTCTCTACTTGTCATCTCTCTACTTGTTCTCTCTCTACTTGTCATATCTCTACTTGTTCTCTCTCTACTTGTTCTCTCTCTACATGTTCTCTCTCTACTTGTCATATCTCTACTTGTTCTCTCTCTACTTGTTCTCTCTCTACTTGTCATCTCTCTACTTGTCATATCTCTACTTGTTCTCTCTCTACTTGTCATATCTCTACTTGTTCTCTCTCTACTTGTTCTCTCTCTACTTGTCATCTCTCTACTTGTCATATCTCTACTTGTTCTCTCTCTACTTGTTCTCTCTCTACTTGTCATCTCTCTACTTGTCATATCTCTACTTGTTCTCTCTCTACTTGTTCTCTCTCTACTTGTTCTCTCTCTACTTGTCATATCTCTACTTGTCATCTCTCTACTTGTCATATCTCTACTTGTCATCTCTCTACTTGTCATATCTCTACTTGTTCTCTCTCTACTTGTTCTCTCTCTACTTGTTCTCTCTCTACTTGTCATATCTCTACTTGTTCTCTCTCTATTTGTTCTCTCTCTACTTGTTCTCTCTCTACTTGTTCTCTCTCTATTTGTTCTCTCTCTACTTGTTCTCTCTCTACTTGTTCTCTCTCTACTTGTCATCTCTCTACTTGTCATATCTCTACTTGTTCTCTCTCTACTTGTTCTCTCTCTACTTGTCATCTCTCTACTTGTCATATCTCTACTTGTTCTCTCTCTATTTGTTCTCTCTCTACTTGTTCTCTCTCTACTTGTTCTCTCTCTATTTGTTCTCTCTCTACTTGTTCTCTCTCTACTTGTTCTCTCTCTACTTGTCATCTCTCTACTTGTCATATCTCTACTTGTTCTCTCTCTACTTGTCATCTCTCTACTTGTCATATCTCTACTTGTCATGTCTCTACTTGTCATATCTCTACTTGTTCTCTCTCTACTTGTTCTCTCTCTATTTGTTCTCTCTCTACTTGTTCTCTCTCTACTTGTCTCTCTACTTGTCTCATCTCTACTTGTCATATCTCTACTTGTTCTCTCTCTACTTGTTCTCTCTCTACTTGTTCTCTCTCTACTTGTCATATCTCTATTTGTTCTCTCTCTACTTGTTCTCTCTCTATTTGTTCTCTCTCTATTTGTTCTCTCTCTACTTGTTCTCTCTCTATTTGTTCTCTCTCTACTTGTCATATCTCTACTTGTCCTCTCTCTACTTGTCATCTCTCTACTTGTCATATCTCTACATGTCCTCTCTCTACTTGTCATCTCTCTACTTGTCATATCTCTACTTGTTCTCTCTCTACTTGTCATCTCTCTACTTGTCATATCTCTACTTGTTCTCTCTCTATTTGTTCTCTCTCTACTTGTTCTCTCTCTACTTGTTCTCTCTCTATTTGTTCTCTCTCTACTTGTTCTCTCTCTACTTGTTCTCTCTCTACTTGTCATCTCTCTACTTGTCATATCTCTACTTGTTCTCTCTCTACTTGTCATCTCTCTACTTGTCATATCTCTACTTGTCATGTCTCTACTTGTCATATCTCTACTTGTTCTCTCTCTACTTGTTCTCTCTCTATTTGTTCTCTCTCTACTTGTTCTCTCTCTACTTGTCCTCTCTCTACTTGTCATATCTCTACTTGTTCTCTCTCTACTTGTTCTCTCTCTACTTGTTCTCTCTCTACTTGTCTCATATCTCTACTTGTTCTCTCTCTACTTGTTCTCTCTCTACTTGTTCTCTCTCTACTTGTTCTCTCTCTATTTGTCATATCTCTACTTGTTCTCTCTCTACTTGTTCTCTCTCTACTTGTTCTCTCTCTACTTGTCATATCTCTACTTGTTCTCTCTCTACTTGTTCTCTCTCTACTTGTTCTCTCTCTACTTGTCATATCTCTACTTGTTCTCTCTCTACTTGTTCTCTCTCTACTTGTCCTCTCTCTACTTGTCATATCTCTACTTGTTCTCTCTCTACTTGTTCTCTCTCTACTTGTTCTCTCTCTACTTGTCATATCTCTACTTGTTCTCTCTCTACTTGTTCTCTCTCTATTTGTTCTCTCTCTACTTGTTCTCTCTCTACTTGTTCTCTCTCTACTTGTCATATCTCTACTTGTTCTCTCTCTACTTGTTCTCTCTCTATTTGTTCTCTCTCTACATGTTCTCTCTCTACTTGTTCTCTCTCTATTTGTTCTCTCTCTATTTGTTCTCTCTCTACTTGTTCTCTCTCTATTTGTTCTCTCTCTATTTGTTCTCTCTCTACTTGTCATATCTCTACTTGTCCTCTCTCTACTTGTCATATCTCTACTTGTTCTCTCTCTACTTGTCATATCTCTACTTGTTCTCTCTCTACTTGTCATATCTCTACTTGTTCTCTCTCTACTTGTTCTCTCTCTATTTGTTCTCTCTCTATTTGTTCTCTCTCTACTTGTTCTCTCTCTATTTGTTCTCTCTCTACTTGTCATATCTCTACTTGTCCTCTCTCTACTTGTCATATCTCTATTTGTTCTCTCTCTACTTGTCATATCTCTACTTGTTCTCTCTCTACTTGTTCTCTCTCTACTTGTCCTCTCTCTACTTGTCATATCTCTACTTGTTCTCTCTCTACTTGTTCTCTCTCTACTTGTTCTCTCTCTACTTGTCATATCTCTACTTGTTCTCTCTCTATTTGTTCTCTCTCTACTTGTTCTCTCTCTATTTGTTCTCTATCTACTTGTTCTCTCTCTACTTGTTCTCTCTCTATTTGTTCTCTCTCTACTTGTTCTCTCTCTACTTGTCCTCTCTCTACTTGTCCTCTCTCTACTTGTTCTCTCTCTACTTGTTCTCTCTCTACTTGTTCTCTCTCTACTTGTTCTCTCTCTACTTGTTCTCTCTCTACTTGTTCTCTCTCTACTTGTCCTCTCTCTACTTGTCATATCTCTACTTGTTCTCTCTCTACTTGTTCTATCTCTACTTGTCATATCTCTACTTGTCCTCTCTCTACTTGTCATATCTCTACTTGTCCCCTCTCTACTTGTTCTCTCTCTACTTGTTCTCTCTCTACTTGTCCTCTCTCTACGTGTTCTCTCTCTACTTGTTCTCTCTCTACTTGTTCTCTCTCTACTTGTTCTCTCTCTACTTGTTCTCTCTCTACTTGTTCTCTCTCTACTTGTTCTCTCTCTACTTGTCATATCTCTACTTGTCATATCTCTACTTGTTCTCTCTCTACTTGTTCTCTCTCTCTACTTGTTCTCTCTCTACTTGTTCTCTCTCTACTTGTTCTCTCTCTACTTGTTCTCTCTCTACTTGTTCTCTCTCTACTTGTCCTCTCTCTACTTGTTCTCTCTCTACTTGTTCTCTCTCTCTACTTGTCCTCTCTCTACTTGTCATATCTCTACTTGTTCTCTCTCTACTTGTCCTCTCTCTACTTGTCATATCTCTACTTGTTCTCTCTCTACTTGTCCTCTCTCTACTTGTCCTCTCTCTACTTGTCATATCTCTACTTGTTCTCTCTCTACTTGTCCTCTCTCTACTTGTCATATCTCTACTTGTTCTCTCTCTACTTGTTCTCTCTCTACTTATTCTCTCTCTACTTGTCATATCTCTACTTGTTCTCTCTCTACTTGTCATATCTCTACTTGTCATATCTCTACTTGTTCTCTCTCTACTTGTCCTCTCTCTACTTGTCATATCTCTACTTGTTCTCTCTCTACTTGTTCTCTCTCTACTTGTCCCCTCTTTACTTGTTCTCTCTCTACTTGTTCTCTCTCTACTTGTTCTCTCTCTACTTGTCATATCTCTACTTGTCCCCTCTCTACTTGTCCTCTCTCTACTTGTCATATCTCTACTTGTCCCCTCTCTACTTGTCCTCTCTCTACTTGTCATATCTCTACTTGTTCTCTCTCTACTTGTCCCCTCTCTACTTGTCCTCTCTCTACTTGTTCTCTCTCTACTTGTCCCCTCTCTACTTGTCCCCTCTCTACTTGTCATATCTCTACTTGTTCTCTCTCTACTTGTCATATCTCTACTTGTCCTCTCTCTACTTGTTCTCTCTCTACTTGTTCTCTCTCTACTTGTCATATCTCTACTTGTCCTCTCTCTACTTGTCATATCTCTACTTGTCCCCTCTCTACTTGTTCTGATGTGTATAAGAGACAGCTCTCTACTTGTCCCCTCTCTACTTGTTCTCTCTCTACTTGTTCTCTCTCTACTTGTTCTCTCTCTACTTGTCATATCTCTACTTGTCCTCTCTCTACTTGTTCTCTCTCTACTTGTCCCCTCTCTACTTGTTCTCTCTCTACTTGTTCTCTCTCTACTTGTTCTCTCTCTACTTGTTCTCTCTCTACTTGTTCTCTCTCTACTTGTCATATCTCTACTTGTCCTCTCTCTACTTGTCATATCTTTACTTGTCCTCTCTCTACTTGTCATATCTCTACTTGTCCCCTCTCTACTTGTTCTCTCTCTACTTGTCATCTCTCTACTTGTTCTCTCTCTACTTGTCATATCTCTACTTGTCATCTCTCTACTTGTCATCTCTCTACTTGTCATCTCTCTACTTGTCATCTCTCTACTTGTCATATCTCTACTTGTCATCTCTCTACTTGTCATCTCTCTACTTGTCATCTCTCTACTTGTCATCTCTCTACTTGTCATCTCTCTACTTGTCATCTCTCTACTTGTCATATCTCTACTTGTCATCTCTCTACTTGTCATCTCTCTACTTGTCATCTCTCTACTTGTTCTCTCTCTACTTGTCATATCTCTACTTGTTCTCTCTCTACTTGTCATCTCTCTACTTGTCATCTCTCTACTTGTCATATCTCTACTTGTTCTCTCTCTACTTGTCATCTCTCTACTTGTCATATCTCTACTTGTCATATCTCTACTTGTCATATCTCTACTTGTTCTCTCTCTACTTGTCATCTCTCTACTTGTCATATCTCTACTTGTTCTCTCTCTACTTGTCATATCTCTACTTGTCAGCTCTCCTACTTGTCCTCTCTACTTGTCCTCTTACTTGTCATCTCTCCTACTTGTCCCCTCTCTACTTGTCATATCTCTACTTGTCCATATCTCTACTTGTCCTCTCTCTACTTGTCCCCCTCTCTACTTGTCATATCTCTACTTGTCCCCATCTCTACTTGTCCCTCTCTACTTGTCATATCTCTACATTGTCCCTCTCATACTTGTCCTCTCTCTACTTTGTCCCCTCTCTACTTGTCAATATCATTACTTGTCCCCTCTCTACTTGTCATATCTCTACTTGTCCTCTCTCTACTTGTCATATCTCTGACTTGTCATATCTCTACTTGTCCTCTCTCTACTTGTCATATCTCTACTTGTCGCCCTCTCTACTTGTCAATATCTCTACTTGTCCCCTCTCATACTTGTCATTATCTTACTTGTCCCCCAAATCTCTACTTGTCCCCTCTCTACTTGTCATATCTCTACTTGTTCTCTCTCTACTTGTCCTCTCTCTACTTGTCATATCTCTACTTGTCATATCTCTACTTGTCCTCTCTCTACTTGTCATATCTCTACTTGTCCCCTCTCTACTTGTCCCCTCTCTGCTTGTCATATCTCTACTTGTCCCCTCTCTACTTGTCCCCTCTCTACTTGTTCCCTCTCTACTTGTCATATCTCTACTTGTCCTCTCTCTACTTGTCATATCTCTACTTGTCCTCTCTCTACTTGTCCTCTCTCTACTTGTCCCCTCTCTACTTGTCATATCTCTACTTGTCCCCTCTCTACTTGTTCTCTCTCTACTTGTCATCTCTCTACTTGTTCTCTCTCTACTTGTCCCCTCTCTACTTGTCCCCTCTCTACTTGTCCCCTCTCTACTTGTCCCCTCTCTACTTGTTCTCTCTCTACTTGTCCCCTCTCTACTTGTCATATCTCTACTTGTCCTCTCTCTACTTGTCATATCTCTACTTGTCATATCTCTACTTGTCCTCTCTCTACTTGTCATATCTCTACTTGTCCCCTCTCTACTTGTCCCCCTCTCTACTTGTCATATCTCTACTTGTCCTCTCTCTACTTGTCATATCTCTACTTGTTCTCTCTCTACTTGTCATATCTCTACTTGTCCCCTCTCTACTTGTCCCCTCTCTACTTGTCATATCTCTACTTGTCCCCTCTCTACTTGTCCCTCTCTACTTGTCATATCTCTACTTGTCCCTCTCTACTTGTCATATCTCTACTTGTTCTCTCTCTACTTGTCCCCTCTCTACTTGTCCCCTCTCTACTTGTCCCCTCTCTACTTGTCCCCTCTCTACTTGTCCCCTCTCTACTTGTCATCTCTCTACTTGTTCTCTCTCTACTTGTCATCTCTCTACCTGTCATCTGTCTACTTGTCATCTCTCTACTTGTCATCTGTCTACCTGTCATCTGTCTACTTGTCATCTCTCTACTTGTCATCTGTCTACTTGTCATCTCTCTACTTGTCATCTCTCTACTTGTCATCTCTCTACCTGTCATCTCTCTACTTGTCATCTGTCTACCTGTTATCTGTCTACTTGTCATCTCTCTACCTGTCATCTCTCTACTTGTCATATCTCTACTTGTTCTCTCTCTACTTGTTCTCTATCTACTTGTCCTATCTCTACTTGTTCCCTCTCTACTTGTTCTCTCTCTACCTGTCATCTCTCTACTTGTCATCTCTCTACTTGTCATCTGTCTACTTGTCATCTGTCTACTTGTCCCCTCTCTACCTGTCCTCTCTCTACTTGTCCCCACTCTACTTGTCCTCTCTCTACTTGTCCCCTCTCTACTTGTCCTCTCTCTATTTCGTGGTGTAGGCCTGAAGTAGAGAGCCTCGGCACGACTGAAAGACTGACAGGGTTATAGAGCTGTAGACAAAACTTTATCAGGATAGCCACGAAGACGGAAGAAATATAACCTCACTTTCTGTGGAAGTATTAGTATCTGTATCGCTAATTTCGCGTAACAATAAATTAATGTTAATGATAGTCCGGAATTGCGGTGACATAGTGGTCGGGGCATTAACGACAGTCTGGAGGTGCGGTGACATAGTGGTCGGGTCGTATGCTTGCCACGTCAAAGATCCGCGTTCATTAACTAGCTAAGGCACGTTGATGTTTACTGACCCACATGGCGCTGGGGTCGACCCAGCCTCATATAGTCGGGTCCCTGACAATGTGAAGTATGTTCTGGAAATTGTGTGGGAAGTCAAGCTGACGAGGGAGGGAAGTGGCCGCTCTACCCTGTACAGCATGACCTAGAAAATGTTAAGCCCAACATTGACCATGTCAACAGCAGTATCTGCTGCGCGGTTACTTTTATATTAAAACGTTAGTTGCATTCCTTTACAGGACGTTGCAGTCAACCCTAGCAGTTTTGACTGTGATATGTCTTGGCAAGGGTACGTTCAATAGTTTGTCATTGCTTTCCGAACGCCTGGCACTCATATCATTGCATGAAAACGAGAGCAAGTCGTTCTGCTTCCAAATCGCCTGCAGCTGTGTTTCGAACGCGGTGTGCTGGATTACGAATTGCATTGGTATCACCTTCGCCACAGAGTTTGTATGTCGATGGCGGATTAACTCGCCCGTGAAAGCTCTCATTTCCCGGAGCAAGTCCCCATCTCTTCCTGACAACCAGAGACATCCTATTCCACTGAAGTGTTCACTACAAATCGTGTCTTCACTTCTCTGATGGCACCTCTGATTGTTCTCGTGTAGGTTTTGTATGCGAGACTATTTATTTACATCCCCACCCTCCTTACAACTAGCCTGCCGGCCCAGAGCTCGTGTGTTTGAATCCCCACTGAAACTCTCAGATCAACCTAGCCTAAAGTTAGTGGCAGGAAATGTCCTTAGAAATAAATATGGCGGCGTGGCGTTGATCACATCAATCGATTGGTCTTGACAAAACATGGCGCTAGTACCATGTACTCCATACCTTCTAGTGAGTGTAAACGGGTTCTTCTTCTTCTTGTCATTATCTTCCTCCTCCTCCTCCTCTTTGTGTCTCCGAACAGAGAAAGACATGCATTCAGTCGGCTGACACCAAAGCTCGATGTTTCTCCACAGACGACCCAGTTTTGTCCCAAGATCTGTCCTACCCAGCGCTAAGGGGATTTCCCCGCCATGTCACTCTGTGCAACAGAAGATTAGGCGGGCATCAATAAACTGTACCAACATCCCACCAGTCTTCCTCAACACGAAGAACCTCTTTTTACCTTGGGTTTTTCTTTCTTTCTTTTTTGGGTTTTTCCTAGTGACTTATTCGTGATATGAGCAGACATGCTGAAAATCATTTAATGGCCGTGAAAATGCAGTTTATGAGGGAAATTAAAAGAATACCATGGACAGACAGAAATACTAATGAGCAAGTCCTACAAGAAGCAAATGAAAACCATAAACTGATAAGAGAAATTAGACGTAGACAGTCACAATTGTATGGGCACGTTATGGGAAGAAATAAACTAGAGAACTTGATGACAAAACGGCAAGATGGAGGGGAAAAGAGCAAGGGGAAGGCGGAGAAGTAAATACCTGGATGGCTGGATCATATGGCATGATCGAGACAAGAACACAGAGCTGACCCACGACTCTGGCGATCGTGTAAACATGACCGCTCACACTTACAGGCAGGGCACATAATGATGATTCATAATACTGTGTTTGCAACGAAAGTTTTCTAAAAGATGAAGGTGGTTAGCTAAAGCCAATCAGCCTTATTGACATCTTACGACACGCTTGTTAGTTATGGTGTGATCCCACCTGTTTCTCGTACCTCCCCCGGTGGTACACGGACTCGGAAACAGAGAGGTACACGAAACATGAGGGCCTGGCCAGCTGTTACGCGTTTATTTGTGCAGTCACAATATATTGATTCGATCACTTAACATCAAAATATGTCAAATTTCCATGGGGATTTACACAGACTAACATAGATATATTGACTCGTTCACTTAACATCGAAATATGTCAAACTTTCATGGGGATTTACACAGACTAACATACGCATCCGCGATTTAGACAAACTAGCATACACATCATGGATTTCTACATATTAACATGCACATCATGGATTTCCACATTCTAACATACACATCATGGATTTCCACATACTAACATACACATCAGGTGTTTCCACAGACTAGCATACACATAAGGAATTTACACAAGTGTTGCTCAATATGAATGAAACAATGAACATTTGTTAAGTCTGCGAAAATTAATTTTACTACAGTAAAACACAGGGTTAATTGTGTGTCTACTACATTTAAAACAAATTAGTTGGCATAATGTCTACTAGAGTAAAACAAATTAGTTTAATGTGTATCAACTACAGTAAATCAATTGAGTTAACATTATTTCTAAAACAATAAAAAGAAAGGAGTTTAATATGTCTGCTCTAGTTTAAAATAATGTGTTGACATTATCTCGACTACAGCAAACCAGATTGAGTTCAATGGTAAAACAAATGAGTTTAATTTGTGTCTACTACAGTAAAACAAGTGAGGTGACATTGTTTCTGAATGGCACCTTGCCTTCTTGGCAAAAGATAGTTTGTACAGTGGAGTTATACCTCTCCATAACACAAAACCTGGGCTGAATTTTGAGACCATGTGTTGCCCATGCAGCATGATCCCTCTCTCGGCCTGTCTAGTTTACTCCAGAGGAAAGGTAACACCAATAAGTCTGGAATAAGACAAACTGCACAAGCGGCCGGATCAGCAAAGCAATGCTCTAACAGTCCTCCTGTCGGAGCTTCCATCCGAGACCAATTGCCGACCAAGGTTTAAGGCCTGGCTTGCCCTGCCATGGCATTTAGTCTTTATGTTGCATTTCCTCGCACCAAAGTAAGGCTTGTAGCCTACCCTCCCAACTGCACTCGTCCGCCCGATGCCATTGGCACACTGTGGGATATCGGGTTTGGTGAGCGCCGCCCAACATTCGGCGCTAACAGAAAGCAGGTAGTACCGTCTACTGTCATACGGTAGCTCTAGACATATCTGACTAAGACCTGGCAAAAACATTATCTCTACTATAAATGAATTTAATGTGTGTCTACTACAGTAAAACAAATGAGTTTAATGTGTGTCTACAAAAGTAAAAAAAAAAAAAAAAATATGCGTTAAAAATACTACTATACAGTAAACCACATGAGTTTAATTGTCATTATTAAAGTAAAACAAATGAATTACAATAAACAGATCATGTCGTTATTTCGTGTGTTGCGTCACTGCTCGCGGATCTCCCCGTGAGTTTTCTAAACTCCTTTCATAGATCACACAAGGATCATGTATAAACAGTGCACACACATTGTAGCGCGGCCAAGACTACAATGTCTGTATGCCGGAGTCACACACTCAGTAGCGCGGCCAAGACTACAATGTATGCCGGAGTCACACACTCTGTAGCGCGGCCAAGACTACAATGTATGCCGGAGTTACACACTCTGTAGGGCGGCCAAGACTACAATGTCTGTATGCCGGAGTCACACACTCTGTAGCGCGGCCAAGACTACAATGTCTGTATGCCGGAGTCACACACTCTGTAGTGCGGCCAAGACTACAATGTCTGTATGCCAGAGTCACACACTCTGTAGCACCACCAAGACAACAAAGTCTGTATGCCGGAGTCACACACTCTGTAGCACCACCAAGACAACAAAGTCTGTATGCCGGAGTCACACACTCTGTAGCACCACCAAGACAACAAAGTCTGTATGCCGGAGTCACACACTCTGTAGCGCGGCCAAGACTACAATGTCTGTATGCCGGAGTCACACACTCAGTAGCGCGGCCAAGACTACAATGTCTGTATGCCGGAGTCACACACTCTGTAGCGCGGCCAAGACTACAATGTCTGTATGCCGGAGTCACACACTCTGTAGCACCACCAAGACAACAAAGTCTGTATGCCGGAGTCACACACTCTGTAGCGCGGCCAAGACTACAATGTCTGTATGCCGGAGTCACACACTCTGTAGCGTGCGCGGCCAAGACTACAATGTCTGTATGCCGGAGTCACACACTCTGTAGCGCGGCCAAGTCTATAATGTCTGTATGCCGGAGTCACACACTCTGTAGCGCGGCCAAGACTACAATGTCTGTATGCCGGAGTCACACACTCTGTAGCGCGGCCAAGTCTATAATGTCTGTATGCCGGAGTCACACACTCTGTAGCGCGGCCAAGACTACAATGTCTGTATGCCGGAGTCAAACACTCTGTAGCGCGGCCAAGACTACAATGTCTGTATGCCGGAGTCACACACTCTGTAGCACCACCAAGACAACAATGTCTGTATGCTGGAGTCACACACTCTGTAGCATGGTCAAGTCTACAATGTCTGTATGCTGGAGTCACACACTCTGTAGCGCAGCCAAGTCTACAATGTCTGTATGCCAGAGTCACACACTCTGTAGCACGGCCAAGACTTCAATGTCTGTATGCCGGAGTCACACACTCTGTAGCACCACAGAGACTACAATGTCTGTATGCCGGAGTCACACACTCTGTAGCACCACAGAGACTACAATGTCTGTATGCCGGAGTCACACACTCTGTAGCACGATCAAGACTGCAATGTATGCCGGGGTCACACACTTTTTAGCACGGCCACGACTACAATGTCTGTATGCCAGAGTCAACACTCTGTAGCGCGGCCAAGACTGCAATGTATGCCGGAGTCACACACTCTGTAGCAAGGCCAAGACTACAATGTCTGTATGCCGGAGTCACACACTCTGTAGCACGGCCAAGACTACAATGTCTGTATGCCGGAGTCACACACTCTGTAGCAAGGCCAAGACTACAATGTCTGTATGCCGGAGTCACACACTCTGTAGTGCGGCCAAGACTACAATGTATGCCGGAGTGACACACTCTGTAGCGCGGCCAAGACTACAATGTATGCCGGACCCACACACTCTGTAGCGCGGCCAAGACTACAATGTATGCCGGAGTCACACACTCTGTAGCGCGGCCAAGTCTACAATGTCTGTATGCCGGAGTCCCACACTCTGTAGCGCGGCCAAGACTGCAATGTATGCCGGAGCCACACACTCTGTAGCAAGGCCAAGACTACAATGTCTGTATGATGGAGTCACACACTCTGTAGCGCGGCCAAGACTACAATGTATGCCGGAGTCACACACTCTGTAGCGCGGCCAAGACTACAATGTCTGTATGCCGGAGTCACACACTCTGTAGCGTGGCCAAGACTACAATGTCTGTATGCCGGAGTCACACACTCTGTAGCGCGGCCAAGTCTACAATGTATGCGGGAGCCACACACTCTGTAGCACGATCAAGACTGCAATGTATGCCGGAGTCAACACTCTGTAGCAAGGCCAAGACTGCAATGTATGCCGGAGTCACACACTCTGTAGCAAGGCCAAGACTACAATGTCTGTATGCCGGAGTCACACACTCTGTAGTGCGGCCAAGTCTACAATGTATGCCGGAGTCACACACTCTGTAGTGCGGCCAAGTCTACAATGTCTGTATGCCGGAGTCACACACTCTGTAGCAAGGCCAAGACTACAAAGTCTGTATGCCGGAGTCACACACTCTGTAGCACGGCCAAGACTACAATGTATGCCGGGGTCACACACTCTGTAGCGCGGCCAAGACTACAATGTATGCCGGAGTCACACACTCTGTAGCACCACCAAGACTACAATGTCTGTATGCCGGGGTCACACACTCTGTAGCACGGCCAAGACTACAATGTATGCCGGAGTCACATATTCTATAAATATTCTTATGCTGTGGTGTCTAATTTTGAAAGTTAACATGGGCAGCGAACTCTTCAACATTATTAACATCTACACACATCAAACTACACACTACAAAGTACACACTACTAAGTACACACTACAAAGTACACACTATAAATTACACACTACAAACTACACACTACAAACTACACACTACAAACTACACACTAAAAACTACACACTACAAACTACGCACTACAAATTACACACTACAAACTACACATTACAAACTACACACTACAAACTACAAATTACACACTACAAACTACAAACTACACATTACAAATTACACACTACAAATTACTCACTACAAACTACACACTACAAACTACACACTACAAAATACACACTACAAATTACACACTACAAACTACACACTACAAACTACACACAGCACTACAAAGTGCACGTTACAAACTACGATATGAGATATATTTGTGTGTTTTTATGTATGTTTGCCGGTCTCCCTGGCCGAGGAGTTAGCAGCTTTCTCAGTAACCCCGAATACTCTCGTGGTTGACGTGAGCGCACGAGAATTGGAAGCGGTTCGAGTCGCCCCAGTGACTTATGAGAGTATGGAACCGGTCGCTCAGAAAGCAATGGCAAACTACTGAGCGTAATCTTGCCAAAGAAATCAACAATCATCTGAAAGATGCTGATGTTGACAGCGATGTACTGTAAAGGATATTAAAAAATAAACATATGTATGTTTGTGTGTGTGTATATATATATATATATATATATATATATATATATATATATATATATATATATATATATATGTGTGTGTGTGTGTGTGTGTGTGTGTGGGTGTATGTGGTGTGTGGGTGTGTTGTGTGTGTGTATGTGTGTGTTGTATGTGGTGTGTGTGTGTATGAGTGTGTATATGTGTGTTGTATGTGGTGTGTGTGTGTGTGCGCGCGTGTGTGTATGTGTGCGCGCGCCCCCGTCCAAGAGATCCACTATTCTTTAACAGATTTGGCAGACACAGCATCCAGGGAATACGCTCTGTTGGTCTTGGTCTTTTTGGTAGATTCTGCCAGAGTTTTTCTGTACTTGGCAAGCTGGGGACACGAGGAGAATGTTTATAAATACAGGTGTATCTGTCAGCATCTACCTACCTACCCACCCATCAAGTAACTAGATACCTAACTAACTACTTACATACCTATCTAGTCCGTAAGCCTGTCTATCTGCTGCCTGTTCGTCCGTCTCTCTGATAGAGACGCACAGAGAGAGACAGAACGATAAGGAGAAAGGCAGAGAGAGGGAGGGACACAGAGAGACAGGCAGATAGAGACAGAGGGAGGGAGACCTAGACAGAAAAAGAAGGAGCTAGTGACAGAGACAGAGAGAGGGAGAGAGACAGAGATAGAGGGAGAGAGACAGGCAGAGAGAGACATAGAGAGACAGAGGGAGAGACAGACAGAGGGATAGAGAGAGACAGACAGAGATAGAGAGAGGGATAGAGAAACAGACAGAGACAGACGCAGACAGAGGGAGAGACAGACAGAAAAGCGAGCGACAGAGACAGAGATCGACAGAGACGGAGGTTGAGACAGACAGAGACAGAGGTAGAGACAGACAGAGAAGAGAGAGACATAGGGAGAGACAGAGGGAGCGACAGAGACACCGAGAGAGACACAAAAGAGAGAGAGAGAGAGAGAGAGGGGGAGGTAGAAACAGACAGAGACCGATGGAGAGACAGGTGGAGACATACAGAGGTAGAGAGAGACACAGAGATTGATTTGATTGGTTGATTGATTGAACATATTTTCAAAGGGTTGCTGATTGGGCACGCAGGCCCGTCTTACATTCGCCCTTCCAAGCACTCATCTTTCGTTCATCAATAGAGCATGATACATTCACATAGGAAAATACATTGTCAAATGAATGTTGTAACCATAAACAATGCATATTACAATTTTATGAGACACAACCCCCACCCACCCACCCTCACATCCCCCACCACTCACACATCCCCCACCAACCACTCATCCTCACACACAAACACACACCCCACACAAACACACCCCCAGGCACACAAACATTCCCCCACCCATCTAGCCATCTCCCACCACTTACACATCCCCCACCCACACACACACACACACACACACACACAGGTACACATACATTCCCCCACCCACTCACCTATCCCCACTCACACATTCCCCACAAACTCACGCATCCCACACTCACCCCCAGCCACACACACTCACCCACCCACCCACCGATACACCCCTCAACCACCCAGCCAAACACACACCCCCAACCACACATTCACCCACCAACACACACATCCCCCCGCCAACCCACACATCCTGCACCCACCCACACAACCCGCCTCTCACCCGCACACATCCCCACACACAATCCCCCCCACCCACACACACACACATCCTGACTCTCAGTCGTAAGCAGAAAGAAAGGATGGAAAGGATACAGAATGAAGCTATGCGCATTATTCTTGGATGTACAAGAGATACAGCATGCAGGGCGATGCGCAACCTTCTCGATTTTCCAACCATTGAAGACAGAATACAAATTTGCAGAGCACGTGCCTACCTCAGAGTTAACGCAAAAACACAACATCCAATGCATAGTGAAATTACCAACCATACACACAACCCACACCCACCCAACTTTCACCCACACTCATCCTCCCACACAGTCTCCCCCACAAACTCATACATCCGCCACCCAACCACACGCACATCCCCCATCCATACACATCTCCCAACCCACATACACATCCCCCATCCATCCCACAACCCACATACATTCACCCACCCACACATCCTCCACCCACATACCCACACACCACCGATCACCCATCCTCCAACCACCCCCCCCCGACCCACACACACATCCCCCACCAACACACACATCCCGCACCCACCCACACACACACACATCCCTCAGCCACTCACACATCCCCCACCCTACATACATCCCCACCCACTCACACATCTCTCCTCCCACATACACATCACCACACACAAACATACATGATCCACACACACATACATCCCCCACACACACACATGCCCCACACACGCACATACATGCCCCACACACACATACATGCCCCACGTACACATCCCCCACCCATGCATCCCCTACCCACACAAACATATCTCCCAACCCACCTACAGATCACCTATCCATCCACACACATCTCTCATCCACACACACCCCACCATCCCCACACACACTCCACCACCCACACATACATCCCCACCCACCCACACATCCCTACCCATATACACATCTCCCACCCACACACACATATCCCCCACCCACACACACATCCCCACCCATACACACATCCACCCACCAAATATGCACACACCCACGTCCCCACCCACCCATACTCACACATCCCACTACCCACCAACACTCACACACCCCACCAACACAAACACACCCCACCACAAACACACCCCCACACGCACATCCCCTACCCACATATCATTCATCCACACACACACAGATCCCCACCAACGCACACATTCCATCACCCACTCACACATCTCCCACATACTAACATCCCTCACTCATACACACATCCATACACATATCCACACCCACACGCACACCCCTACCCACCTCCCAACCTACACATACATCCCCCACCCATACACACATCCCCTCATACACATTTCCCCACCCACATACCCATCCCCAACCCACACATACATCCCCCAAACACCCACACATACCCCAACCACACACATATCCCCCAACACACATCCACACACACGCATCCCCCACATTACCCGCACACACATCCTCACATCTAGACACACAGATGATGTCTCACATAATCAATGAAATTAATATGAACAAATCCCTACACTTTACACAGACATATATACACTGACGATTATCGTGAGCACTCTCACAAGAACGTAAAAACATTATACATATACATTGTGTAACGTAAAAAATAGTGATGCTCCAACACACACAGAGACAGGCACACGCACGCACGCACGCACAGACACACACACACATACACACACACACACATTCACTTTTACACTCTCTCTCTCTCTCTCTCTCTCTCTCTCTCTCTCTCTCTCTCTCTCTTCACACACATTCACTCCCTGAACTCACTCTACAGTAATGTACATGTGTTCATAGTATACATGATAAATCAAGTGGCATTCAAAATGATAATATGAAAGATGAGAATACACAAAATATATGGTATAGCATGTTACATGACATGCATGCGCTCAATTCTCCCCATCTCTCTTCTTTCACACACACACACACACACACACACACACACACACACACACACACATACACACACACATGCGCGCACACGTTCACACACACTAACACATCGACTCTCCCACTGTCTCTCTCTCTCTCTCTCTCTCTCTCTCTCTCTCTCTCTCTCTTGCTCACTCTCTCTCTCATCCACACTCACTATTTCCCTCATTCACTCAATCTCTCCATCTTCATTCACTCTATTTCTCACTCTCTTACTCTCTCACTCACACACAGACAGACACAAACCCTCACGTTGTCACTCAATGTTTCACTCTTTCTCTCTCTCTCTCTCACACACACCCTTGCGCACTCACTCACTCACTCACTCACTCTCTTTTACTCTCTCTCACTCGCACACACACTCTTTATCACCCATTCACTCACTCACACACACACTTACTCTCTCACGCACTCATTCACTCTTACTCTCTCTCTCTCTCTCTCTCTCTCTCTCTCTCTCTCTCTCTCTCTCTCTCACACAATCCCTCACACACACACACTAAATAACTCTCTCAATAATACTCTCACACATACACATACGCATGAACACACGCACGCACACCCACACTCCCTCATTCGCTCTCACACATACACACACGCATGCATGCACGGACACACACATTCCCTCACCTTTTATCGCTCACTCACTGTCTCCCACACACACGCATGCACGCGCGCACTCACACATTCAATCTCCCACTCTCGCTCTCACCCAGTTTCTCTCTCTCTCTCTCTCTGTGTGTGTGTCTCTCTCTCTCTCTCTCTCTCTCTCTCTCTCTCTCTCTCTCTCTCTCTCGCACGTACACACAACCACACACAGTGAAAAATTGTACCAGTAGGTGAATTATGGTGTCGTGTAGTCGAGAAAGAGGGAGAGACAGAGATAAATACAGACAGAGCCAGAGTGACAGCGAGAGAGACTAAGAGAGAGAGGGGCAGAGAGAGAGACTGAGAGAGAGAGACTGAGAGAGATAGAGAGAGACAGAGAGAGGCAGAGATAAAGACAAACAGAGCCAGAGTGACAGCGAGAGAGAGAGAGAGAGAGAGAGAGAGAGAGAGAGAGAGAGAGAGAGAGAGAGAGAGAGAGAGAGAGTCAGCCATGGAAAAGTGACATCTGACAGACCAACAATACATGCTTTGGGATGGTAATAAATGTAGCAAGTTAAAGATCGTAGACAGATAATTTATCCAGTGATTATCCATTGACATAGATTGTGATACAAAAAGGACACAAAAACAAAGACTGTATTATAGAGAGGACACACTGACATAGACTGCAGTACAGACTGGATACACAGATATACACTGTGAGACTAGATACGATACTGGGATATTGTTGGAGACTAGATACGGTACTGGGATATTGTTGGAGAATAGATACGATACTGGGATATTGTTGGAGACTAGATACGATACTGGGATATTGTTGGAGACTAGATACGATACTGGGATACTGTTGGTGACTAGATACGGTACTGGAATACTGTTGAAGAATAGATACGATACTGGGATATTGTTGGAGACTAGATACGGTACTGGGATATTGTTGGAGACTAGATACGATACTGGGATACTGTTGGTGACTAGATACGGTACTGGAATACTGTTGAAGAATAGATACGATACTGGGATATTGTTGGAGACTAGATACGGTACTGGGATATTGTTGGAGACTAGATACGATACTGGGATATTGTTGGAGACTAGATACGGTACTGGGATATTGTTGGAGAATAGATACGATACTGGGATATTGTTGGAGACTAGATACGATACTGGGATATTGTTGGAGACAAGATACGATACTGGGATATTGTTGGAGAATAGATACGATACTGGGATATTGTTGAAGACTAGATACGATACTGGGATATTGTTGGAGACTAGATACGATACTGGAATACTGTTGGTGACTAGATACGGTACTGGGATATTGTTGGAGACTAGATACGATACTGGGATATAGTTGGAGACTAGATACTATACTGGGATATTGTTGGGTACTAGATAGGATACTGGGATATTGTTGGAGACAAGATACAATACTGGGATATTGTTGGAGACTAAATAGGATACTGGGATATTGTCTGAGACTAGATACGATAGGGATATTGTTGGAGACTAGATACGATACAGGGATATTGTTGGAGAGTAGATACGTTACTGGGATATTGTTGGAGACTTGTTAGGATACTGGGATATTGTCTGAGACTAGATACGATAGGGATATTGTTGGAGATTAGATACGATACTGGGATATTGTTGGAGACTAGACAGGATACTGGGATATTGTCTGAGACTAGATACGATAGGGATATTGTTGGAGACTAGATACGATACTGGGATATTGTTGGAGAATAGATACGATACTGGGATATTGTTGGAGACTAGATACGATACTGGGATATTGTTGGAGACTAGATACGATACTGGGATAAATTTGGAGACTAGATACGATACTGGAATACTGTTGGAGACTAGATACAATACAGGAATATTGTTGGAGACTATTTACGATACTGGGATACTGTAGAAGACTAGATACGATACTGGGATATTGTTGGAGACTAGATAAGATACTGGGATATTGTTGGAGACTAGATACGATACTGAGATATTGTTGGAGACTAGATACAATGCTGGGATATTGTTTGAAACTAGATACGATACTGGGATATTGTTGAAGACTAGATACGATACTGGGATATTGTTGGAGACTAGATATGATACTGGGATATTCTTGGAGACTAGATACGATAGGGATATTGTTGGAGACTAGATACGATACTGGGATAGTGTTGGAGACTAGATACGATACTGGGATATTGTTGGAGACTAGATACGATACTGGGATATTGTTGCAGACAACATACGATACTGAGATATTGTTGGAGACAAAATACGATACTGGGATATTGTTGGAGACTAGATACGATACTGGGATATTGTTGGAGGCTAGATACGGTACTGGGAAATTGTTGGAGACTAGTTACGATACTGAGATATTGTTGGAGACTAGATACGATACTGGGATATTGTTGGAGACTAGATATGATACTGGGATAGTGTTGGAGACTAGATACGATACTGGGATATTGTTGGAGACTAGATAGGATACTGGGATATTGTCTGAGACTAGATACGATAGGGATATTGTTGGAGACTAGATACGATACTGGGATATTGTTGGAGACTAGATATTATACTGGGATATTGTTGGAGACTAGATACTATACTGGGATATTGTTGGAGACTAGATACGATAGGGATATTGTTGGAGACTAGATATGATACTGTGGTATTGTTGAAGACTAGATAGGATACTGGGATATTGTTGGAGACTAGATACGATACTGGGATATTGTTGGAGACTAGATACGTTACTGGGATATTGTTGGAGACTAGCTACGATAGGGATATTGTTGGAGACTAGATACGATACTGGGATATTGTTGGAGACTAGATACGATACTGGGATATTGTTGGAGACTAGATACGATTGGGATATTGTTGGAGACTAGATACGATACTGGGTATTGTTGGAGAGTAGATACGATACTGGGATATTGTTGGAGAGTAGATACGATACTGGGATATTGTTGGAGACTAGTTAGGATACTGGGATATTGTTTGAGACTAGATACGATACTGGGATATTGTTTGAGACTAGATACGATAGAAGGTTTTGGGCGTCTTTTGAGTAGGTCACTTGATTTAGAACATGCATATGTCTTATAACATAGGCACGTAATATAATCCATAGGTTTCCCCCAGCTACAAGATAGAGTACTGTAGGGAGTTAGGACATAATATAGGACTTGTGTGTGTGCCTTGTGGGATAGGGCATAATATAGGATTGTGTGTGTCCCTCCTGAGGCAGGACATAATATAGAGTTTTTGTGTGTACCTAGTAAGACAGGACATACTATAGGACATGTGTGTGTGTCCTTAGTGAGACAGGACATACTATAGGACT
Source organism: Cepaea nemoralis (assembly GCA_014155875.1). Lineage (NCBI taxonomy): Eukaryota > Metazoa > Mollusca > Gastropoda > Stylommatophora > Helicidae > Cepaea > Cepaea nemoralis. The sequence goes on along the minus strand of JACEFZ010027909.1, from coordinate 349,496 downwards.
GCTGTATGTCGCTAGTGAGACAGGGCACACAATGGGACATGCAGATGTCCCTCGAGACAGGACACACAATACCACATTTAGATGTCCTGTCAGACAGGACACACAATATGACATGCTGATGTGCCGAGAGACAGGACACACAATACGACATGCAGATGTCCCGTGAGACAGGACACACAATATGACATGCTGATGTGCCGAGAGACAGGACATAATACAGGACATGCAGATGTCCCGTGAGACAGGACACACAATAGAACATGCAGATGTGCCGAGAGACAGGACATAATATAGGACATGCAGATGTTCCGTGAGACAAGACACACAATAGGACATGCAGAAGTCCCGCGAAGTGTGTTTGTTGCTTCACCTTTGCGATTTTCTTGGATGGCGGTTTCTTGGCTCGCTTGATCTCTGGGAGCGGTATTTTGGCCTGTGGGTTGCGCACCATGAACCACCTACAGGGAGGAGGAGATGGTTACGTTATGTCTAGCAACGCCACCACAATCATCATCTCCCACAGCATCAATATTGTCAGCAACATCACCACTATGATCATCATCACTGTCATCATTATCGGCGTCATCATCATCATCAATATCATCATCATCATCATCATCATCATCATCACATAATCACAATCATTAGCAGCATAATCATCAACAACATCATAATCATTAGCACTATCGCTGGTTACGTATGGGCTGCATGGGCAAGGTGCCTCCCTGACATAAATCTGCTTCTGGAATATATGTGTGAACCCCCACTAAATATTCTATCAATGTGTGCACTAGATTACGCTACACAAACATTTATCGACATTTAGAATTTATACGGACAAACTGAGTTTAAAGTACAACAACTGTGTTTATTATTGCTATTCTTGATGATAATATGATGATGATGATGGCTAAGAGAGCACATAGGTCACGCTTCCCCCAATGAGACGCCGTTCACTGTCAGCTTGAAGGAGTCCAAATTGGTCCCTTCACTAGGCTCAGTCACTCCCTGATATGAGTTATTCACTGTCCATGGCTTCTAAGAGAGATGAGTTTATAACGTAGGAAATCCCGTCACTGGACTTAAGTCTTTAAGTCAGTCGGAACAACATGTTAATATCTTCCCATGTAGGTATCCTTGAATGCTATATACGCGCGCTGGCGTCTGAGGATTGTAGGCCAGGCTTCGCCGTTATATTCTCTTCGTTCCTGGCGTGTTTTCTGTCTTCACTGCTCCCAGTTTCCACGCGGGCTAATTACTATGTCCCGTAATCGTTAACTCCGCCTATTTTTCTCATGGACTGTAGTTACATCTGCTAATCAATATTGACTGATGCCCCGTCACGTGTCTGAAACAATGTTTTGTTTCGCTGGTTTCGCTGCCCAGAGAATGTACGTCACGTTGCGTCATAACTACATTCCAATCGGGTGTTACATCCTCGCTTTCCTTGTGTTTTAACTAACTAGCTTTTTCCGACGAGGTGTAAGGCATGCATTATATTGCCGTCTTACGATCACACATCTGACCGCTGAACGTAAGGTGGTAGGCATCTGGTTTTGTACTCTCACACACCCGGCAGGCGACAATCGTATCTCCCTGCATTGCCGTCTCTACTTCGTCTCGACTTTAAACACGACGTGTTAACCGGTGAATTGTATGAAGTGGGAAGATATCACCTCTTCTTTCCCTTTTCTTCTGCTGAAACAATGCGAGTTTTCAACCTTTGATAGAGCAGCCGAATGGTGCAGTGGTGTCTGGGGCCTTTCGTTTGACCTGGGCATCAAAGTTTCCTCAGACTAAGTTATAGAAATCATGGCGTGGCGCGCGTGATCAAAATGTAATCTTCCCTTGTTTTCACTCCATTTTATGAGGGTCGTTCATTTGAAACCCGTTCCAATGGCTTTATTACAAAAGCATTAAAGAAAAATTAATAGGTGTGGTTGAATTAAACGAAGCATTCATTTTGAATGTTTTATGCACCATGGGTTGGTCAGAAGTCGCCGCCGTAGGCATTCAAGCAAGCATCCCATTGCTTAGGTAGGCGGCGAATGCCGTCCGCCAAAAAAACACGGATTGTGGTTGCTCACTGAACCAAGTGTTTACCGCATTCATTACGTCTGCATCTGTGTGAAATCGTTGCCCCTTGAGAGCTTTATTTAGAGGTCCGAACAAATGATGGTGACACATCAGGACTATAGGCTGGATGGCGCAGAATTTCCATATTCCTCCAAGCTAATGCGTTCTGCACAATCTTTGCAACATGCGGACGAGCATTGTCGTGCAACAAAATCACACCACGAGAAAGCATGATGGATTGTTTATTCTTGATAGCCTTTTGCACCTTGTCTAGTGTTTGTTTCCAATTAGTGGACAGAGTTGATATTGACACCAGGTTCTTAAAAGTCGGCCAACAATAGCCCTTCATGTTCAAAAATGCGCTCAGCATAACCTTACCAGCGGAAACCTGTAACTTGAATATTTTTTTATTTTCGTGATCCAGCATGCTTCCATTGCATGCTCTCTCTGTTGCTGCTCGGCTCAAAGTGGTGACACCATGATTCATCGCCTGCCACTATGCGGAAGAGAAATGCATCACCCTCCACTCTGTAACGCAGGAAGTGGTTCAAACACCATCCCATGCGTTCCTCTTTTTGGTGGTCGGTTAACATCCGTGGTACCCACTGTGAACACACCTTCCGATATTGCAGTTTCTAACGAACGACCTTTTGAATTGTCACAATTGACACATCAAATTCTTAGCGAATTTTAAATTCACTAGCGAACGTATACTTCGACAACATCTGTACTGTGCATCAATTTTGGCGATGGTTTTTTTTCTATTGCAACAATATGCGCTTGACCCGGCCGTCGAAGATCTGTCGTGAACTGGCGTCCGTTCCGAAACATTCGTGCCCAGTCTGTCACTGTTTTCTTCGACGCACATTTGTTACCGTACACTGCCTGCATTCTTCGATGAATGTCCACTTGAATGTCCTTCAAATGAAAGAAACTGAATCACCGCTCTTTGAGCTTTTTTGGGCGGATTGTGGATCAACCCAGCCATTTTCGCAATGGTCAGAAACAGAACCTATGCATCATGGGACTATAAGCACGTGCTCTTTTATTCATTTGTTAGTACTTATCACATGACTATGACATGATTATGTTCAACGTACGCATTTACGCTCGGTGCGGCACGAACGGAATTCAAATGAACGCTCCTAATAGTTTTTCCTTATTCCTTTGCTGGGGACTGAGATCATTTTCTGGTGGAGTTTATTCTTTTACTTAGAGAATGATAGAAAAATTCTTGTACTGTCAAGGCGTCTGTCACAACCATCACCCCAACCATCACTACCACTACCACCATTACCACTACCACAACCATCACTACCACTACCACAACCATCACTACCACTTCCACAACCATCACAACCATCACATCAACAACGACAATAACAACAACAACTACTACTACCACTACTACTACAACAACAACTACTACTGCTGCTACAACTGCTACTGATACTGCTGCTGCTGCTGCTTTTGCTGCTACTACTACTACTACTACTACTACTACTACTGCTGCTGCTGTTGCTGCTGCTGCTACTACTACTACTACTACTGCTGCTGCTGCTGCTGCTACTACTACTACTACTACTACTACTACTACTACTACTACTACTACTGCTGCTGCTACTACTACTACTACTACTACTACTGCTGCTGCTGCTGCTACTACTACTACTACTACTGCTACTACTACTACTACTACTACTACTACTGCTGCTACTGCTACTGCTACTGCTACTACTACTACTACTACTACTTCTACTACTACTACTACTACTACTACTACTACTACTACTACTACTACTACTACTACTACTACTACTACTACTACTACGGTTTCTGCTTCCACCACTACTACTACTGCTACCACCATAGCATGTGTGAAGCATACTGTACACTTAGAGCTTTAGGGAAAAGGGTGGCAACCGTAAACTGTATTAGTCGGTTACCTAGTATATATGAAATCATCAGCGATCCCCACCTTTCACTTTCTTGTGCCCTCGTGGCTGCAATAATGGGATGGCCGGTTCTTAACCAGTGACATACAAGTGCACTGGCTTAACCAGTGACAGACGTGTACAACGGTTTAACCAGTGACAGACAGGTGCAATCGTTTTACTAGTGACAGATATGTACAACCGTTTAACCAGTGACAGACGTGTGCACTGGTTTAACCAGTGACTGACTGGTACAGCGATTTAACCAGTGACCGACATGTACAATGGTTTTACCAGTGAGAGACAGATGCAGTGGTTTCACCTGTGACAGAAGGTACAACGGTTTTACCAGTGACAGACAGATGTCATGGCTTAATCAGTGACAGACAGGTACAAAGGTTTAACAAGTGATAGACAAGTGTAATGGTTTAACCAATGGCAGACAGGTGTAATGGTGTAACTAATGAGAGACAGATGCAGTATTTCAAAAGTGATAGATAGATGCAATGGTTTAACCAGTAACAGATACAATATTTCACCAGTGATAGACAGATGCAATGGTATAACCAGTGACAGAGAGATACAATTGTTTACAAGGGGACAAACAGGTATAATGGTTTCTTTTTCTTCTTTCGTTCGCTTGAAATGTGTCTATATCTGCAGTGTTGTCTCGTGTATGAAATGTGTCTATATCTGCAATGTTTCCTTATGTATGTGTAACGTGCATGGCTGTACGAAAATCTGGGGTGAACGAACTAGTTACGAATTGGGTACTTTTGCCTTAATTCACCCCAAACAAACGTCACCAGCTATATTTAGGGTCACCAGCTATATTTAGCACTGACGGTGATCTCCTCTGTGTTCGGGTACAGTTCGCTTCAGTGCGTTTCAATTTCTCCCACAGTGTTTCTTTGGGCTTTGGCAACCGTTTCTGTGTGAGTGTGTGTGTGTCTGTCCGTCTCATCATGAGTTTTCTGGAACTGGCAGCAGCAGCAGCTGTCCACGACAAGCCAGAGCAGCGTTGCCTTTTCTGCAGCAGCATCATGGCATCTGACATTCTGCTAGACACTGTTCTCATAATCATGTCATCATGGTGCTATCGCTGACTGAGCGTCAGGACAGATGGGAGATGCCGACGACGACGACGACATTCACCATGTATGTCGGCAGGACATCCTCCCGCTGAGACAAGGCGCACATGGCTGCAAGGCCTCGCGTCTCCCGTACAGACAGATCATCATCATTCTTTTCGTTTACTGCTGGTCTCAAGAATTGACAAGCATTTCATTTGGCCAGTTACAGTTGGGGCAGCGGGGGATGTCGCCGAAAGCAACTGTTGCACACCGATAATATTGCGCACCGAGCTACGGCGCAACACAGGGAACCGCTGGATGTGACGTCATACCCTGGGATTCAGTTTGTTTTGGGTGAATAAAGGCAAAAGTACCAAGAATTGTGTAACATAAGCAAGTTAACCTGGTCAGAGAAGAATATGCAGATTTTAGGTCAGAAAGGTGAGGGAGGAATTCTGAAACATTGGCGGGCCCTAAACACAATGGAGGGTATATCATGGAGATGTCAGTCTTAGTCAGGTAGGCACAGAGGAAAATGTGAGGGTAGACCGGGAGACAAGGGACGTCTACAAATGTAATGTAGATTGGGGTTAAAATGATGTTTCTTGAGAGGTCCGGAAAGAAGGAATAAAAATATAAGTCTGGCCAAATTAGAGATCAGTGAGGTTTGGGCTGAGCGAGGGAGACTGAGCGAGAGGAGTCAGTCTAAGTTTTGGGCAGACAGTGGAGGACTGGGGCCTGGCCTAGTAAAGCGGACTTGAGTTTGAGCTGAGTCGAGAGAGAAGAGACTCAGAGGAGGTGGTTAGAGTCACGGACGGAGAAGAGTTCAGAATAGTGTAGTGTGTGAGGCCAGTTAACGGCTATCGTGTGGTCGCAAGACCTTATTGTATGGAATAGAGATATATTTTGACTACGGAAGTTTTTCCTGAGTGTTCTATCAGCGTGTTTGTTGCAAATTAAAATCGAGTGTGCGCAGCCTGGTGTTCGATGTTGATTTATAGCTGGTGATCAGTCGTTCGACACAACATTCACACTGACATCCTCTAAACACAACCACAGCCACATCTTCCTGTCATAACTCTCTGACAGTATGAAATGTGTCTGTATATGCAATAATGCAATATTGTCTATACGGTGGTACCTCAGGTTACGAACTTAATTCTTTCCAGAATTCGATTCGTAACCCGAAACGTTCGTAACCCGAAACATTGAAATTAATGAAATAAAGACAATCAGTTTCAAGATGAAACTATCGTTCTGTTTTATTAACATCCAGTCGTTTACCTGACAAAACGCAAAGAATACGTGTATTTCACGTATCCAAAAAAAAAAAAAAAAAAAAAGAGAAAGAAAATAATCAAATGAATTAAATGTTAAAAAAAAAAAAAAGAGTCTACTTTTATTACCAAGAAACCGATCATGGGAAATTTGTCAATTTCTTTGTTATTCTGAATCATTAGTTTCATGAGAATCTTGTCGCTGTTTCTTGGCAGCCGACTGAAAATCTTTCTGCACCAAGAAACGATCAAGGGAAATTTGTCTCTTCCTTTGCTGGAGAATCTTTCTGAAGTGGGCCATCGTGTTATCATTCACGGTGTTTACTGCCCTGTTAGCAACAAGTTTGTTTGGATGATGGTTCACAATGAAGTCTTCGACGTCTGCCCACTTGCTGCAAATTTCTTTAACCCTAGCAGTTGAAACGGCCACTGACTCCTCATCATCGGACGACTGCTCCTCCTTTAATGTCTATAGCTGTTAATTCTGGAGATCCACAAGCTTATCTGTAGTACTGTTTGTACTGTACGCGATCGTTTGTCCCCAACGTTACACCTTGCTCTCTCTCTCTCTCTCTCTCTCTCTCTCTCTCTCTCTCTCTCTCTCTCTCTCTCTCTCTCTCTCTCTCTCTCTCTCTCTCTCTCTCGCATTCGTTCCTAACCCGAGGCACTGTTCGTTACCCGAGACATAAAATTTTCGAAGTCGTTGTTCGTAACCTGAATTGTTCGTGACCTGAGGAGTTCTTAACCGAGGTACCACTGTAGTTTGAAATGTGTCTATAACTGCAATGTTGTCTCTTGTATGAAATGTGTCTATATCTGCAATTTTGCCTCGTGTATGAAATATGTCTATATCTGTAATGTTGTCTTTTGTATGAAATGTGTCTATAACTGAAATGTTGTCTCTTGTATGAAATGTGTCTATATCTGCAATGTTGTCTCTTGTATGAAAGGTGTCTATATCTGCAATGTTGTCTCTTGTATGAAATGTGTCTATAACTGAAATGTTGTCTCTTGTATGAAATGTGTCTATATCTGCAATGTTGTCTCTTGTATGAAAGGTGTCTATATCTGCAATGTTGTCTCTTGTATGAGATGTGTCTATATCTGCAATGTTGTCTCTTGTATGAGATGTGTCTATATCTGCAATGTTGTCTCTTGTATGAAATGTGTCTATATCTGCAATGTTGTCTCTTGTATGAAATGTGTCTATAACTGCAATGTTGTCTCTTGTATGAAATGTGTCTATATCTGCAATGTTGTCTCTTGTATGAAATGTGTCTATATCTGCAATGTTGTCTCTTGTATGAAATGTGTCTATATCTGCAATGTTGTCTCTTGTATGAAATGTGTCTATAACTGAAATGTTGTCTCTTGTATGAAATGTGTCTATATCTGCAATGTTGTCTCTTGTATGAAATGTGTCTATAACTGCAATGTTGTCTCTTGTATGAAATGTGTCTATATCTGCAATGTTGTCTCTTGTATGAAATGTGTCTATAACTGCAATGTTGTCTCTTGTATGAAAGGTGTCTATATCTGCAATGTTGTCTCTTGTATGAAATGTGTATATAACTGAAATGTTGTCTATTGTTTGAAATGTGTCTATATCTGCAATGTTGTCTCTTGTATGAAATGTGTCTATATCTGCAATGTTGTCTCTTGTATGAAATGTGTCTATATCTGCAATGTTGTCTCTTGTATGAAATATGTCTATAACTGAAATGTTGTCTCTTGTATAAAATGTGTCTATAACTGAAATGTTGTCTCGTGTATGAAAGGTGTCTATATCTGCAATGTTGTCTCTTGTATGAGATGTGTCTATATCTGCAATGTTGTCTCTTGTATGAAATGTGAGTAGTAGGTGAGGCGCAATTCGGTTAGAATTTGGTGGATTGACCTGTGGATTGACCTTGACCTCGGCTGATTTCCACTCCTCCTCGGTCATGAAGTTGGGTAAGGGGTGATATTTAACTCTTATATTTTAGGTTGTGTAGTAAAAAGGTGTGTACCACATTCACACATGAAGAAACCTCTTGCAGTGGTCAACAAGAAAACAGACCATTCATACCACTAAAAAACCAAACAAGAAAAGTTCGTTTTCATAACTTTTTTATTTTTCATCAATTACATGAAATTTTCAATAATGTGTAGAAGAGTCAACAAAAAATTTTTCATAGACAAAGTACATTCATTTTTATTGGTCATGACTAGTGAAAAACGTGATATTAACAGTCTTTTATATAGACATTTCACACATATGACCACTTTAATAGAACATATTATAGACACCAAAACAGTAGAAAACATATAGCGGCATTACCTAACAATTTCATTGTTTCTGCCGTAATACTCTCAGCTGGATTTTTATCCCCTTGGCGACGGGCATTAGAGACTGTTTCCCCAAATTGTTTAAAACAACTAACCGGTCGATACTCTGTTGTCTGGTAGATGTGTGTAACCACAAACCCATGGGCTAGATACCACTTTAAAAGAGGGGTGGCTAATAATATTTTCTTCCCGAAATAACTACCAATCAATGTCCGTCGTGAGGTACTCAGTAGTTTATTTTTTATGGCGTATTCTTTCATAAATACGCCAATATCGTCCTTCGACACTTCTGTGTTCTTAAAAATAGGGGGCATTTCGGCAAAGGACTCTTGTAAATCAGTCGGGGTCTCTATGCTATATCACACTCCACCAACCCGAAAAAAGTATCACTTTTTACAGCCTCAATTATCTGGTTTTCACTCAAAGAACCCCAAGGAAGGTGTGAGGGTTCCCGTAAGAAACGATGTAATCAATACAATTATTGACAGGTTTGCATGTGGTACTCTGTTTTATTAAACTTATCAACATGGTAAAATGTACCACGTTTGGTCACGCCCACCGACATGGCACACGATGACTGAAGAATTACTGCCCTACACAAAAACCCCATCTAATTTATTTAAAATTAATAACTAAGCTGGTAGTGTTTTGTTATGTCTTTTCGTTACAAACTTGAGTGAGAAGTCTTATCGACAAACATCGTTAAATTTATACAAGAGACAATATCACAATCACAGACATATTTCAAGCGAACGAAAGAAGAAGCGACACATGATAATGATAGACCCAGAGCGGTTACCGACATGAAACATAATGTATTCTTTTTTTCGGCGTTACAAAGTGTCTATCTTCTTAGTTGGGCGTAAGCGAAAGAGATACCAAAAAAGAAAAATAGTAGACAACGGTATTTTGATAAACAGCGGTTTAACGCTTGCGAACGAATTTTAAAAATAAAAAAAATTAAAAATTCACACTTTGAGGATCGAACCACTTCCACCCGAACACGAGCCAAGTGCCCTATCAACTAAGCTATTAATTCTGTTAACACTAATCTTACAAAGCAAAGATACAACAGCAACGTTTCAAGTGTGACTGATGTCGGAGATGGTAAGAATAAGAATTACAGCGATAGACAAAACATATTTCTAGAACAGACATTTATAAACATACTAGCTGCCCGGCCCGGCTTCGCCCAGGCTCTGGCGGGGATCTGTCTGTCTATCTGTCTGTCTGTCTGTCTGTCTGTCTGTCTGTCTGTCTGTCTGTCTGTCTGTCTGTCTGTCTGTCTGTCGTCTGTCTGTCTGTCTGTCTGTCTGTCTGTCTGTCTGTCTGTCTGTCTGTCTGTCTGTCTGTCTGTCTGTCTGTCTGTCTGTCTGTCTGTCTGTCTGTCTGTCTGTCTGTCTGTCTGTCTGTCTGTCTGTCTGTCTGTCTGTCTGTCTGTCTGTCTGTCTGTCTGTCTGTCTGTCTGTCTGTCTGTCTGTCTGTCTGTCTGTCTGTCTGTCTGTCTGTCTGTCTGTCTGTCTGTCTGACGTCCTGTCTGTCTGTCTGTCTGTCTGTCTGTCTGTCTGTCTGTCTGTCTGTCTGTCTGTCTGTCTGTCTGTCTGTCTGTCTGTCTGTCTGTCTGTCTGTCTGTCTGTCTGTCTGTCTGTCTGTCTGTCTGTCTGTCTGTCTGTCTGTCTGTCTGTCTGTCTGTCTGTCTGTCTGTCTGTCTGTCTGTCTGTCTGTCTGTCTGTCTGTCTGTCTGTCTGTCTGTCTGTCTGTCTGTCTGTCTGTCTGTCTGTCTGTCTGTCTGTCTGTCTGTCTGTCTGTCTGTCTGTCTGTCTGTCTGTCTGTCTGTCTGTCTGTCTGTCTGTCTGTCTGTCTGTCTGTCTGTCTGTCTGTCTGTCTGTCTGTCTGTCTGTCTGTCTGTCTGTCTGTCTGTCTGTCTGTCTGTCTGTCTGTCTGTCTGTCTGTCTGTCTGTCTGTCTGTCTGTCTGTCTGTCTGTCTGTCTGTCTGTCTGTCTGTCTGTCTGTCTGTCTGTCTGTCTGTCTGTCTGTCTGTCCGTCCGTCCGTCCGTCCGTCCGTCCGTCCGTCCGTCCGTCCGTCCGTCCGTCCGTCCGTCCGTCCTGTCCGTCCTGTCCGTCTGCGTCCTGTCGTCTGTTCCCGTCCGTCCTTCCGTCCGTCCGTCCGTCCGTCCGTCCGTCCGTCCGTCCGTTCCGTCCTGTCCGTCCTGTCCGTCCTTCCGTTCCGTCCCGTCCGTCCGTCCGTCCGTTCCTTCGTCCGTCCCGTCCGTCCTGTCGCCGTCCGTCCGTCCGTCCGTCCGTCCGTCCGTTCCGTCCGTTCCGTCCTTCCGGTCCGTCCGTTCGTCGTCCGTCCGTCCTTCCGTCCGTCCGTCCGCCGTCCTGTCCTGTCTCCGTCCGTCCGTCCGTCCCGTCCTGTCCGTTCCTGTCCCGTCCTGTCCGTCCTGTCCGTTCCGTCGTCCGTCCTGTCCGTCTCCGTCCGTCCCTGTCTCGTTTCTGTTCCGTCCTGTCCGTTCCGTCCGTCCTGTCCGTCGTTTTCCTGTCCTGTACTGTCCTGTCCTGTCTTCTGTTCCTGTCCGTCCGTCCGTCCGTCCGTCCGTCCGTTCCGTCCGTCCGTCCGTCGTCACGTCCGTCCGTCCGTCCGTCCGTCCGTCCGTCCGTCCGTCCGTCCGTCCGTCTCGTCCGTCTGTCCTGTCCGTCCGTCCGTCCTGTCCTGTCTGTCTGTCTGTCCTGTCCTGTCTGTCTGTCTGTCTGTCTGTCTGTCTGTCTGTCTGTCTGTCTGTCTGTCTGTCTGTCTATGTATGTATGTTCGGCCCGAACATAACAACAAATTATAGATAGAATAGAAGAATAGATAGAAAATATGATTGGAAGAGATCTATCTAAAGTAAACTTGGCTCCCGTTCACAACTATCTGTCTGTCAGTCTGTCTATCTGTCTGTCTATCTGTCTGACCTGGCCCGGCTGCACCCAGTCCATGGTGGGGAGCATCTCACTTAATTCATCGTCAATCAACTCATTTAAACTCAGGGGACGTAACTTAAGATATAACAATTACACTAAAAGTTATATCCCTTTTTGTCATATATTATTATATTTTCTTATGTTCAGTCATGTAATTACAAAATTAAATTTTAGAAAGGTAATAGCTGATAGATGATAGATAAAACTATCACAGTTGGTTGCACAGGAATGAAAGGAAAACGTGTAGAAAATTTCATCTCAATCGGTTGGACCGTTCGCGACCGAATGAAGGACGGACATACATACATACATACATACATACATACATACATACATACATACATACATACATACACACAAAGATTTTTATATATATAGATTAGACAAATATATAAATTACTCCCCATTATGTTTAAACACCAATAAAGTATGGTTTTCAGTTGTATAAAAAGTAACATAATTTATATGTAAAAACTGTGCTATGCCTACTTGGGGGAAAGTCAGATTTAGACAAAATTCTTCAAATATCAGAAAAATGAACCTTGTAATATTTAATAATACCAAGTTTTTTCACCGTACGAATAAAAAATGAGGAATCCAGAACCTATGAGCAAGAAAATGGAATACCACAGGGATCGGTAATATCACCGACAATATTCGCAATATTAGTAAATGACCTAGATGAAGAAAAACTGGAAGACAGGATAGGGATATCGCAATTCGCCGATGACTGTGCAATATGGAGAAGCGGAAGACACATAAAAACTACAAGAGACCGACTACAAAGGCAAATAAACAGAATTGCCAAATGGATGGAAAAATGGGGCTTCCAGATCAACACAGACAAAACGGCCATTATGATATTCAACGCGAAAAGAAAGCGAAACTACACGGACGGGGACATCAAGATCCAAGGGAAGAATATAAAGAGAACAAAAAACACAAGATTCCTCGGGATGACACTAGACGAACAACTAAGCTGGAGAAAACATATAGACCAGACAGTCGAAAAAGGCAAAAAGACAATAAATATTCTAAGAGTAATTAAAGGCAGTGGATGGGGAGCCCATACAAAAACGATGCTAATGCTATACAAATCTCTGATCAGAGGAAGAATATAATACGGAAGCATAGTATACGACGCTGCACCGGAACACAAAAAACGAAGACTGGACTCAATACAGAACCAAGCGCTGGGCATTATCCTAAGAACAGGCAAGCAAACACAAAGGGAAGCCCTAGAGGTAGCACTAGGAGTACTTCCACTACAACTGAGAAGAAAGCAATTAGTGTACAACTACTGGATAAAGGCTGCGAAGGATTCAAGACACCCCGCGTTCAGTGCATTCGAAGAAAACAGAAGCAAATGGGGAGGAATACCCATACAAAAGACGCAAACACCAGCAGGATGGACAGCTGCACAAGAGATGAACGCGGACGAGAAACTAGCCAGGGCACTGGCACGAACAAAAGTTCACAGACAAACAACACCCCAATGGGAGCTAGAACTACCATTTACGGATACGACACTCGCGAGCATAATTAATAAATCAACAGAGGACAGGGAAGCCAAAGACATAGCGGAGGAATACATAAGACAAATAAGCACTGACAACCTCACTATATACACAGACGGATCAAAGAACGAGAATGGGAAGGTAGGGGCAGGAGTAGTAGTACCATACCGGAACATCCAAAAGGAGTACAAAATAACAGACAATGCATCGGTATACACGGCAGAACTAGTAGGTATTATGAAAGGACTAGAAATAGCAACAGAGAACCCCCCTATAAAAGTAACCATACTGACGGACTCACTATCTGCAGTACAAGCGCTAGGCAACCATTCTAAAGTGAACAGACAAGACCTGAAAGAGAAAATACTAACAGTACTAACACTAACAACAAAACTAAAAAGTATGGGATGCCAGGTCACAATTACATGGATACCAGCACACAGAGGGATAACTGGCAGACAGGGCCGCAAAACGCGGGACAAGCAGCCAGAATATAGTAAACACAGGACTCGGCATTCTGGAGGCAAAAAGCATTATCAAACAACAAGTAATCGACAAATGGAAACAACAATGGAGAGACAGCAATAAAGGACGACACGCTTACCACGTGCTCAGAGAGCCAAGTATGAAAAGTCAAGTGAAAGACAATACAAAAATACCAACGTACAAGAAACTATGGAGATTGAGAATCGGGAAATGGAAAGATAAAATCACCCGACCACATTGCATTGATTGCCTGGAGGAAAACACCATAGAACACTACCTACTATCGTGCACAGCCTATGCCCAGGAACGCAGGGACCTAGTAGAATACTTCCAAACAAGAAACACTACGATGACGATGAAGGAATGCCTACAGGTGGAAGGCGACAAAGAAATACAAAAGCTTACAAAACAATTCATTGCAAGAACAGGGAAAGAAATATAACCAACATAAAATAAAGCCAACAGCAAAATAAAAATACAGTGAGGAAACACTCGACCACACGAAAACCAGACAATAGGAAATATATAGGGGTGCGTTAAAACGCTCAAATGGTGGACAATAGAGAGACGAAACGACCCTCTCCGACGGGGGAGACAAGGAGAAGGGTGGAAATTGCCCCAACGATGGAGAAGACGATGGGAAACTTCCCTGAAGATGGATAAGAGGAAAACCCTCCGGAGTGGGACAAGAGGAGACGGAAGGAAACCTCCCCAACAATGGACAAGAGAGATGATACAATCCGACCCCTACGCTTGACAAAAAACCGCTGAACAAAGACCCAAGAAAATAAGCCCAGACGATAACAGGCGCCCACCCCCAGGGCAAGCACAAGAAAGCAGATGATAAAAGACAGCCCCTCCCCACCCCCCAGCGTCAGCCCCGGACAAGAAAACACCAAACGAGAGGGATGGGCAAACCGACAATGACAGCAGACACACCAGCAAAACGACAGAAGCAAAAAGGATGGCAAAAAGAGGAACTCGGACAGACATGCAGAAATAGAAGCTGTCCAACGCACAAAAGACCAGAAAACCTATACCGCACTATGCTTGCTTGATTGCTTGTGTTCGTTGGCTTGAGCTCCAACGCGAAGTCCTGTATGTCGGATGAAGACATCCTGTTGTCCAACCTCAGTGTGATGTCATACAGGACCTGAGGTTTGCGTGAGTATCCGTTGTCCCATGTCTGGCTTATTGGTGTGCAGACTGGTGGTTCCTCGCCGTACAGGCAGACACTCTCCGACTTCGGAGGAATACCACACTATGAAACACCACAACTATAACCAACGTCATTAAGACGGGTTGAACGAGGTGGAAAGTTTCTTTTTTTTCTATAAATCGAAATCGGAATCGGTGTGATTATTCGCCAGCCCAGACGAACTGAGGCTCGCCTTGTAAGTGTTTTACTAACACGATAATTAGATCTAATTCTGATATCATCAGAATAAATCTAAATTTTGCCATGTTTTGAGTGAACGAATGGTTATATTTTTTCGTTTCACCCTGTACAAACCCACACTTGTTTATTTCTTTTGCGTGGGCACCACGCCGCACATAGCTGTCTTTGGTGTTCTGAAACCAATTTTGCTGACACTGGGATCATCAAATGGTGTAGGAGGCATTCATGCCGCTGTCTTTGGTGTTCTAAAATCAACTTGGCTGACACTGGGATCATCAAATGATGTAGGCATTCATGCCGCTGTCTTTGGTGTTCTGAAATCAATTTTGCTGACACTGGGATCATCAAATGATGTAGGCATTCATGCCGCTGTCTTTGGTGTTCTGAAATCAATTTTGCTGACAGTGGGATCATCAAATGATGTAGGCATTCATGCCGCTGTCTTTGGTGTTCTGAAATCAACTTGGCTGACACTGGGATCATCAAATGATGTAGGCATTCATGTCGCTGTCTTTGGTGTTCTGAAATCAACTTGGCTGACACTGGGATCATCAAATGATGTAGGCATTCATGCCGCTGTCTTTGGTGTTCTGAAATCAATTTTGCTGACAGTGAGATCATCAAATGATGTAGGCATTCATGCCGCTGTCTTTGGTGTTCTGAAATCAACTTCGCTGACACTGGGATCATCAAATGATGTAGGCATTCATGTCGCTGTCTTTGGTGTTCTGAAATCAATTTTGCTGACACTATCATCATCAAATGGTGTAGGCATTCATGCCGCTGTCTTTGGTGTTCTGAAATCAACTTGGTTGACACTGGGATCATCAAATGATGTAGGCATTCATGCCGCTGTCTTTGGTGTTCTGAAATCAACTTGGTTGACACTGGGATCATCAAATGATGTAGGCATTCATGCCGTTGTCTTTGGTGTTCTGAAATCAACTTTGCTGACACTATCATCATCAAAGGGTGTAGGCATTCATGCCGCTGTCTTTGGTGTTCTGAAATCAACTTTGCTGACATACCACTACCATAATTTCTAATCTCGGTATGTTACTGAGATAACAGTTGTCACGATGTTCATGCGTCTCTTACACGACTAAAGACAGTTGTTTCTTTTCTAGTTGTTACTCAGACAGGAAATTCACCTTACAAACCAGCTGCTTCTAATTTTTTGTTACAACATTCACTCCCACACACCAAAACTATTTACCACTCTCTTACATTACTTTTTCATTTTCAAAAATTTTGTTTTGTCCTGTACATTAATCTCTTGTACATCTCTTGTACTGAACTACAGACAATTATGTTTTTAAGAGTATTCAACTTACGCCTGTGAGACACTTACTAAACACGTCATAAAGGCACTTGAATATAAATGTAATAGAGGGGTTCTAAGAATATCTTGGGTCAAAAGAACAAACTCATCCATACTTCAAGAATATTGACGATGGTTTTTTTAAAGACAAGCAAAGAAAATTGGTATATTTGGTCACTTGAAACGTCATGAAAGTTTGGAGAGACCAATAATGGAGAGGTGTATGTCTTGGAAGGCCCAAAAGAAGATGATCTCCAGGTGGGTGTAATGGACATCTTGTTTGTGATCAAGAATTTTTTAATTTTTTTAAAATATATTTTCGGCGGGTTTTTATGGGAACGAGATTCTGCAAAGGACATGCTACTGAATGGTAGTAGTAAGGCATGTATGAATACATCTGACTTTCTGGATCAACCAGGAACCTGGAATATTTTCTTATATACACTTATGTGGGGTCGCAACAAGACTTAAGACAATTAATTTTCAAAGTTCACACATTAGAATACTTCTGGTTTCATTTAAAACAAACTTTAATTACTAAAATAGTTTGTTTTCTGTATAAAGTGAAAATAGTGCCACGTGTTAGAAGTTGATACATCAGAAGCCGACTTGGGACTTTTTCGATATATAACTATTATAACCAATGGTGTATTTTAATGGTGGTTAGTGATGTCTATATGGGTTAAATATAATCATACCATTGACTATGTGTTAGAGATACAAGTCTCTGTTTTGGGGGTTGTGACGATTTTACAACCAAGCACATGTTAAAGGGGGGAGGGGGGGGGGTACACCAGGTCAAAGGTGGTGCTGGTTCGGGTTGCAGTCATACATCTGGAAGACGTGGACATAAATGACCAAAGTGGTCTTCCGGTCACATGACCTACATCTCGGAAAGAACATTTGTGTTAATTTCTTATCTGTTCTCTGATTGGTTGATTCAAAATATCAGGCAGATAGAACGTTGGTCACTACAGGGGATATATCCTTTGTGATTTGATGTTATCTGTTCTCTGATTGGTTGATTCAAAAATGTCCCTCAGACCACTACAGGAGATATGCCATATGTGATTTGGTGTTATCTGTGTTCTGATTGGGTGATTGATGTTGTTCATTTCAGATATACACCTCTCTCACACAGAAAGTATCAAAACCAGTGACGAAACGAAGGCCAAGTCTTTTTCTCATTTTCACATTCAACGAAGAAGGATGTTTTGAATCAACGGATATTAAATTCAATTGTTACATTGTGTAAGGTACTTATTTGGGCTATAATCTGTGTCTTCTTACTATTCAGTTCTACCCCTAGTTATTGACTGCGTGGGTCTACTAAATGTTGCAGATCCTCTTCATTGTCTGTAATCAGACTGTGTCATCTGCATAACTGTTATTGTTTCCTTTCATGTCTTCTATATTTCTGAAAACAGTTTCATTGTACAAGGCGACATTACACATACCCATCTCACACCTCTCTCAATAGGCTGAAATTGGTCTACTTCATTATCAATTTTTATGGTAGCTTGTAGTTTTCATTATATGTTTTTACATGTCTAAGGTCTTTTCCAGCCGTTTGTAGATCATCAGTTCTAAAGTATTAAGCATTTATGCTATGAGGCTGTCTGAATCCGGGCTTTTGGTAGCTTTCATATGGTTAGAGCCTCCACATTCAAAACGGTGGCCCTTCCTTATTATATTCTTCTCTGTTAACTTCATAAAGGTTTTTTCAATATTCTGATCATACGTGTAAAAGCTATTCTATTATTTTATCCATCTGTTGTCTTTAGGTAGCCTTCTGCTGATCTTTGATTAGTAAGTGGTTGAATTCTTTTGCTATTAGTTTCGTATTTTACTGTTGCGTTGTTTTGTTAATTTCTAAGCACTAGAGCCCTGTTTCTTTGACCTTTTATATAATATTCTGAGTTTTCTGTGATTATCTTCATATTAGCCAGGATTATCTTTGTTTCCATTAGGTGTTTCAAGCATCCCTATCTTATTTTACTTTGTTGTTATATCTATAATATTTATCCTTTCACCAGGTTGAAAAGTTGCTGACACAGAAATATCTCGAATCTATTACATACAAGGAAGTACAAGCTCGAGGCTATTGCGTACAAGGAAAGGAAGGGAACTGTCTACCACTGGTATGCCTTCAACGTTTTTCATATTATCTACACATCACTAAATATTTTCAACCATATATAGTGTTCCTTGGTGGTCATATTCAGCAATGTTCATTAGTATACCACAGCTGTGTCATCCAATGTAAAATACCACAGAAATACAATTACAAATTTAAAAAAAGAAAAAAAGGGTCATTGTTTGTCTTCATCTTCTGGTGACTACATAAGGACTGGATGTGAAGAAAACAGAGAAAATGAAAATATGAAATATAATACTAAGTGTTATGTGACGGCATAACCTCAGTTGCCATATCTTCCTTTTGGTATGTCTTATAAAATATTTTCTGTAGATATGATGTCATATGGTTGCGAAAAATATAAAAATGATGTTTATTATTCTCTACAGCTGTTTGCCGTCCAGTGCTTACTCGAGATTTATACAGGTGTGGAACGATAGGAACCTACAAACTAATTTTCACTGACTATCAAACCGTTATCTATTGGAGCCTCACAAAGTCCTACTATCACCAAAAGCCAACACCGGAAACTATTGCCTAACATTATCAAGCCATTACCGGGAACTATAATAACAGGAAAAGCTACCAACTACACAAGATCTTAATATCACCTTATCAGCTACCCGAAACTATTGATTCATATTACCAAGCCAATACCGGAAGTTAAAAGTGTATTTTGGTGAATAACACTATCTACTACCAAGATCTGTAATTTGGAAAAGTTTGGCTACACAAGAGCTTATCACTATCATCGGAATCTTGACTAATTACCACATTTTGTCTATCACTATGGCCACTACTCAGAATGTCTTTTGGTGTCCTACCTGTAATAAAGACTTTACTGAACATCATAATCTCACACGTCACATTAACACCGTACACAGCACCACAGCTTACAAGTGTCACATATGTTATAACTCATACAAACGAAAAGACAACCTAAATCGCCACATTAAAAGACAGCACCAGACATCATCAATGGACACTACACCATCAATGGACACTACACCCTCAACATCAAACATCGACACTTCATGCTCAGACACACCCGCATCACGTAAAAGGAAAGCTCCAACAGACACACATACACCTAAAAACAGAAACTTGAACCAGAAACACCAGACAACCTTCCTGAGGAAATCCAACCCACATATAGAGAAAACTGGAATAGTATTAGGACACATCACAAGTGTGGTAAACACATGTCAGTCTACACATACTACATTAGCCCACAGACACAGCACCCTATCGACTGGACAGACACTCTATACAAGATCTTTAATAGTCAGACAAACCGATTCAAGATCAATTATTCCCACCATTTAATTCTGAGACATAGAGAAACACAGGACCTTAGATTCTTTCATGCTTCCTCTAACAACGCTGCCGTTTTAGAATTTCCAGCGTTAATTAATAACAGACATGACTTTGAAGGCTTCTATCAAGACAGTTCATCAACACGACATCCTTACATACGCCATGCAGCAACGACCAGACACCAAATACAGTGTAGAGACAGTAGCTGCTGCGTCATTTTATATTTTTCACATTCCTGAATTTCCTATTGGTTGCTGCCTGACTGATATTCCCTGACATACATTACCCACAACCAAGCCATCAATATACTACAACTACGACTCTAAGCTCAAGCCATACACTGATAATCTTTGTTTTTTTTTAGAGCTCTAGCTGTACACAAAGGATCACCACCGAGATATCTTAGGAAACCCACAAAAGAGTATGCTAATAAGTGGAAAGAGTATCAGAACATAGAGTCCCTAACTAATTTTCCAGGTGTTAAACTACTCGATGTCCCCAATTTAGAAGAATGCTTTGCTCTCAATGTAGACATTTTTGAGTATGATGATAACCATTCACTTGTACCAAAGCTTAGAGGCAGTGGGACATACGATGAAACGTTAAGACTGTTGTTTTTTAAAGAGCATTTCATGCATATTGTAGATATTGACAAAGCAGCTCACGCTTTTAGTTGCCCAAAATGTGGGAAGTTGTGGAAGATCTTTAGGGATCTGGAGAAACATTACAAAACATGTAATGTCCTCTGACAGAACTATATGACAACACCTGTGACATTCACGACTACTTGGTTAACGAGGTAAAAGTTAAAGTAGTAGAAATGTGGGAATGTGAGTGGCGGAACCTTAAAAAGACCAATAGTGACGTTAAGGGTTTTGTCAAGGGCAGATTCCCATATGTCAAACCATGGCATAATAAAAAGACCATTAACAAAGAAAGGATTCTAAAGGCTGTAAGAGCTGAGACTTTGTTTGGTTTGATAGAATGTGACATCCATGTACCAGACGAACACAAAGCGCGATTCTCAGAGATGACACCAATATTAAAAAATATTGAAGTGGGCAGAGAGGATATTGGTGACCTTATGAGGCAGTGCGCCCAGTCACATAAACTGCTGACAAGTGCCAGACGGACACTTATAGGTAGCTATATCGGAGAAAAGATCATGTTGGCCACACCATTATTAAAATGGTATCTGGAACATGGGCTAGAGGTCACCCATGTGTACCAAATCATTGAATATAAGCCAGTTAGCTGCTTCCAAGAATTTGGTGATATGGTGTCTGATGCCAGACGAGAAGGTGAGAATATTACGGCCTCTACCGTTAAGGCAGAAACCATGAAATTATTGGGGAATGCCGCATACGGCAAAACTCTAACCAATAAGGCCAAACATTCGAATGTTTCCTATTGTAAGGCTGAAGACACGACCAAGTTAGTGAATAATCCCTTATTTAAAAAGATGACACCACTGACCGAAGACATATTTGAAGTAGTAAAAGGGAAAAAGACAACAGTCTGGGATCTCCCCCTTCAGATAGGCTTTTTCGTTTATTAATATGCCAAATTGAGGATGTTAGAATTTTATTATGATTTCCTAGATAAATATTTAGACAGGGAGGATTTCCAATTATGCGAAATGGACACTGACTCTCTTTACTTAGTACTTAGCACACCTAACCTAGCGGAAGCAGTTAGACCCCATCTTAGAGCAGAGTATGATAGAGTTTATAATCAGTGGTTCCCGGCTGAAGTCTGCTCTGAACATAAAGTTAGTACTGATACCTGTAAGGATTGCCAGACTATCAAAGCTTATGAAAAGAGAACCCCTGGTCTTTTCAAGTTAGAATACGAAGGGGATGGAATGGTATCCTTATGTAGCAAAACATACCATTGTTTCGGAGGACTACAATAAAACAAGC
Source organism: Cepaea nemoralis (assembly GCA_014155875.1). Classification (NCBI taxonomy): domain Eukaryota; kingdom Metazoa; phylum Mollusca; class Gastropoda; order Stylommatophora; family Helicidae; genus Cepaea; species Cepaea nemoralis. The sequence continues at coordinate 327,745 of JACEFZ010027909.1, read as the reverse complement.
ACAAAGGGCCTCACCAAACACCACAACACCCACTTAGACAGACAAACATTTTTAGATGTACTTGAGACACAGACAGCGACTGGAGGGACAAATGTAGGTTTCAAAACACAAGACACGTCTATTTACACGTACACACAACACAGAAAGTCGCTATCCTATTTATACATAAAACGGTAAGTTCACAAATACAAGGTCACTACATCACCCCTAGACATATAGCCCGTCCTAGTGTACTTATGTATATATGTTTTCTAATGTTTGGTGTCTATAATATGTTCTATTAAAGTGGTCATATGTGTGAAATGTCTATATTAAAGACTCAATGTCACATTTGTCACTAGTCATGACCAATAAAAATGAATGTACTTTGTCAATGAAAATACACGTATGTGATGTCAATAAAAATATTTTGTTGACTCTTCTACACACTATTGAATATTTCATGCAATGTACTTAATGAAAAATAAAAGTTATGAAAACGAACTCTTGTTTGTTGGTAGTAATTATGTATATATGTTTTCTACTGTTTTGGTGTCTATAATATGTTCTATTAAAGTGGTCATATGTGTGAAATGTCTATATAAAAGACTGTTAATATCACGTTTTTCACTAGTCATGACCAATAAAAATGAATGTACTTTGTCTATGAAAAATGTTTTGTTGACTCTTCTACACATTATTGAAAATTTCATGTAATTGATGAAAAATAAAAAAGTTATGAAAACGAACTTTTCTTGTTTGGTTTTTTAGTGGTATGAATGGTCTGTTTTCTTGTTGACCACTGCAAGAGGTTTCTTCATGTGTGAATGTGGTACACGCCTTTTTACTACACAACCTAAAATATAAGAGTTAAATATCACCCCTTACCCAACTTCATGACCGAGGTGGAGTGGAAATCAGCCGAGATCAAGGTCAATCCACAGGTCAATCCACCAAATTCTAACCGAATTGCGCCTCTCCTACTACTAATGTGTCTATATCTGCAATGTTGTCTCTTGTATGAAATGTGTCTATATATGCAATGTTGTCTCTTGTATGAAATGTGTCTATAACTGAAATGTTGTCGCTTGTATGAAATGTGTCTATACTGCAATGTTATCTCTTGTATGAAATGTGTCTATATCTACAATGTTGTCTCTTGTATGAAATGTGTCTATAACTGAAATGTTGTCTCTTGTATGAAATGTGTCTATATCTGCAATGTTGTCTCTTGTATGAAATGTGTCTATAACTGAAATGTTGTCTCTTGTATGAAATGTGTCTATATCTGCAATGTTGTCTCTTGTATGAAATGTGTCTATATCTGCAATGTTGTCTCCTGTATGAAATGAGTCTATATCTGCAATGTTGTCTCTTGTATGAAATGTGTCTATATCTGCAATTTTGTCTCTTGTATGAAATGTGTCTATATCTGCAATGTTGTCTCTTGTATGAAATGTGTCTATATCTGCAATGTTGTCTCCTGTATGAAATGTGTCTATATCTGCAATGTTGTCTCTTGTATGAAATGTGTCTATATCTGCAATGTTGTCTCTTGTATGAAATGTGTCTATATCTGCAATGTTGTCTCTTGTATGAAATGTGTCTATATCTGCAATGTTGTCTCTTGTATGAACTTCACTGTAATTTTTAGATCACCCAGTGGTCCATCTAGTTTATCTTCCACTGTCGTCTCTCCAGGCCAGACAGTTTGCCTAGATATGTTATATTTTGGGCAGTCCTGGAGTTTGTGCTCTGCTGTCTACGACGCCAATCCACATGTGCACATGGCTGTTTCACCAATCTTGAATTTTGTATACATGTGGTTGCGTAATCTATTGTGCCCTGTTCTGAGGCGCAGAATAATGATTTGATTTGGTCCATAATGCAGTAGTCATCTTGTGCTGTTGTAGGTGGCGTTCTGATGATTTGGTTATTCATCTCTTTTGGTGGTATGTGACAGACACACCAGATTGCTCTTCTGGTTCAAGGGTTTAACCATTGACAGACAGATACACTGCTTTAACCATGGACAGACACAAAGGTTTAACCAGGAACAGACGGGTACGACGTTTAAACTAGAGAGGGACAGATACACTGCTTTAATCAGGGACAGAGTACAACAGTTTAACCAGGAACAGACGGGTACAACGGTTTAACCAGAAACAGAATGGTACAACGGTTTAACCAGGAACATACATGTACAACGGTTTAACCAGGAACAGACGGATACAACGGTTTATACAGGGACAGACTAGTACATCGGTTTAACCAGAGACATAATGGTACAACGGTTTAACCAGAAACATACAGGTACAACGGTTTAACCAGGGACAGACTAGTACAACGGTTTAACCAGGGACAGAAGGGTACAACGGTACAATAACAGTTAACAGCAGATCAGGCTGCTGGGTACTCACCACCAGAGAAAGTTGCCGAACACAAACAGATCAGGCTGCTGGGTACTCACCACCAGAGAAAGTTGCCGAACACAAACATGGCCACGGTGCTCCCAAGGGCTAGTATCGGCTTGTAGGGAAAGTTGAGCACATTGGGCGGCACTTGGGGCAAGCGAGAAGGTGAGAACATGTCAGACAGTTGTCATGTCCTTGACAGTACGTCACAGTCAACCCCCGCATGTTTTGGCTGGTTGTAATTTACTAGGCAATGTTTACTTTTAAAAGTTTGGCCTTGCTTTCTGGGTGATCGACGCTCACACCATCAAAAACAACGCAGAGGAGTATGCTTCCAAATCTCCGGCGGGGGACTCCGAGCCCAGGACTTGGTGTGTCGGGGAATCGTGCTAGGCTACTGTCATGACCGGAGTGTGAGCTTTAGTCACAGTATAGAATCTGTTTATCGTCCTGTTATTTGTGATTCAGGAATGATAGATGGGGATGTGAAAGAGTTAAATTGTTAAAACATTATAACCAGCCACTCATACGAATATCAAATCTACTCCACCCATCATGTGCCATGCCGATAAGCACGGGCGGCCATGTTTCGCCATCTCACTCGATCACCAGAGTCGTGGATCAGCCTCCGTGTTCTGTCTCGACCATGCCAAGTGGCCAAGCCATCCAGGTATTTACTTTTTGGTCCCCCTCTTGGTCTCTTCCCCTCGATCTTGCCAGTTGTCACCAAGTTCTCCAATTCATTTCTCCCCATAACTTGCCCAAAAATTTTAATTTTGACTGTCTACGTCTAATGTCTCTAATCAGTTTATGATCTTCATTTGTTTCTTGTAGGACTTGTTCATTGGTCTTTCTGTCTGTCCATGGTATTCTTTGAATTTTCCTCAGAAACCACATTTCCCACAGCCATCATATGTTTTTCAGCTTGTCTGCTCATTGTCCACGTTTCACATCCATATAAGAGTACAGGTTCTATGTAGCACTTCAACACTTTTTCTCGTTTCAACTGATATCTTTTCATTGGTCAGTATGTTTTTCATCTTCCTAAAGGCTACCTTAGACATGGCGATTCTTGTTCTAATCTCTTCAAGGCATCTCTCGTCAGATGTTATGACTGTTCCGAGATAACTGTACCGATTCACTTGTTTAAGAATATGCCCATTTACTTGTATATCACATTGTGGTATTTCCTTCTTCCTTAAGGCAACCATAATCTGTCTTCTTACAATTCAATTTATAAACCTAGTTGTTCACTGTGTGTAACAACCGCATCTACTAAATTTTGCAGACCCTGCTCATTGTCTGTAATCAAGACTGTATCATCTGAATATCTAATATTATTAGTGTATCGTCCCCCAATAATGATTCCTTCCATATCTCCTATATTTCTGAAAATATTTTCACAGTATATGGAAAAAGGATCTGGAGACATTACACTCCCCTGTCGTACACCTCTCTTAATAGGTTGATACTGACCTACTTCATTATAAATTCTTTTGGCGGCTTACTTTTTCGAATATATTTTTTTTACCATCTTTCCCATCAATTTGTAGATTTTCAAGCATCTTTATCATGTTGACATGTCTTACTTTATCGAAAGCTTTTGTGTAGTCAATAAAGCAAAGATGTAGATCTTTGTTTACTTCTATAGAACGGTCAATTACTGTTCTCAGTATATACACAGCATTTACTGCACCCGTCGTGCCTTCTACAAACCCACATTGTTCCTCTCCTATTCCAGGTTGTATGTTTTCCTAACTCGTTGCATGATAACTCTTAGCAAAATATTCGTGATGTGGCTCATTATACTATACTTTGGGGTTGCAATAAATACAGAATTACATGATTCATGAGGTATATCTCCAATATCATATATTGTATTCAGCAGTCTGGTAACTTGATCTATTCCATATTCTTCTAAAGCATTAATAATTTCTGTTGTGATTTCCTCTTAACTGGGGGTCTTGTCAATTTTCACATGGTTAAGAGAATTCTGAACCTCCATCTTAAAAATTCATGGTACTTCAACATTATTTCGAATATCATACTGTTCTTCTCTGTTATTCTTGTTTGATGTTATCTAATTTTCAGTCGCCGCTTAATGTCCGCGCATTCCTTGTTGCTAATTTCAATGTCCCTGTCCTGTTCTTGTAATGATCTGTAATTAGGCGAATCATGATAAACTAGGCAACTTTAAAGAAGGTAGTTTGTCGTTGCTTTCCTGCCTGGCAGTGACCATACTGGTCTGTGGCCGTAGCCACTGTCTAGTGAAAGAGATCGATTGCCTACCGTCGTGAATCTTGTGACAATAACCAACAAATAACCAACAACTATCTGTCAGCTGCCCTCACAATTTCATCCATCATCTACTCACAAGTATAATTCTTCACCATGACAGCTACACTAAGGTATGTCAGACAGAGATAGTTGGCAAACATACACGGACGACTGCCATCTTGGCTAGACAGTACATGAAGCAGACAGAGATAGTTAGCAAACATACACGGACGACTGCCATCTTGGCTAGACAGTACATGAAGCAGACAGAGATAGTTGGCAAACATACACGGACAACTGCCATATTGGCTACACAGTACATGAAGCAGACAGAGATAGTTAACAAACATACACGGACGACTGCCATATTGGCGCCACAATCAGCAAGCTAGACATGGTACATGAAGCAGACAGAGATGGTTGGCAAACATACACGGACGACTGCCATCTTGGCTAGACAGTACATGAAGCAGACAGAGATAGTTAGCAAACATACACGGACGACTGCCATCTTGGCTAGACAGTACATGAAGCAGACAGAGATAGTTGGCAAACATACACGGACAACTGCCATATTGGCTACACAGTACATGAAGCAGACAGAGATAGTTAACAAACATACACGGACGACTGCCATATTGGCGCCACAATCAGCAAGCTAGACATGGTACATGAAGCAGACAGAGATGGTTGGCAAACATACACGGACGATTGCCATCTTGGCCAGACAGTACATGAAGCAGACAGAGATAGTTGGGAAACACACACGGACGTCTGCCATCTTGGCTAGACAGTACATGAAGCAGACAGAGATGGTTAGCAAACACACACGGACGACTGCCATCTTGGCTAGACAGTACATGAAGCAGACAGAGATGGTTGGCAAACACACACGACTGTCTGCCATCTTGGCACCACGACAGCTCAGAGTTAGACACGGTACATGCAGCAGATAGTTGGCAAATACTGCTACGTCTTCCATCAAACACGCTACTCCCAGATCAGCGGGCGTTCCTGTACTCACCATATTCCGTGACTTTCCCAAACAGCGTGTGTTCCTCCAGGCACTTGGGGTCTTGCACTGCAATCACACAACTCACACAGGTTACAGTACACACATACATACACACGCACACGCACATACACATAGGTATGTCTAGTAGTGCAATCACAGAACTCACACGGGTTACAGTATACTCTCTCTCTCTCACACACACACACACCTCTCTCTCTCTCACACACACACACACCTCTCTCTCCCTCTCACACATACACCTCTCTCTCTCTCTCTCTCACAAACACACACACCTCTCTCTCTCTCTCACACACACACCTCTCTCTCTCTCTCTCACACACACACACCTCTCTCTCACACACACATACCTCTCTCTCTCTCATACCTCTCTCTCTCTCTCACACACACATACCTCTCTCTCTCACACACACACACACCTCTCTCTCTCTCACACACACACCTCTCTCTCTCTCACACACACACACACATACCTCTCTCTCTCTCATACCTCTCTCTCTCTCACACACACACACCTCTCTCTCTCTCTCACACACACACATACCTCTCTCTCTCTCTCTCACACACACACATACCTCTCTCTCATACCTCTCTCTCTCACACACACACCTCTCTCTCTCTCTCACACACACACACCTCTCTCTCTCACACACACACACCTCTCTCTCTCACACACACACACCTCTCTCTCTCTCACACACACACACCTCTCTCTCTCTCACACACACACACCTCTATCTCTCCCTCTCTCTCACACACACACACCTCTCTCTCTCTCCCTCTCACACACACACCTCTCTCTCTCACACCTCTCTCTCTCTCTCTCACACACACACCTCTCTCTCTCACACCTCTCTCTCTCCCTCTCTCTCACACACACACCTCTCTCTCTCACACCTCTCTCTCTCTCCCTCTCTCTCTCACACCTCTCTCTCTCTCACACACACACACACCTCTCTCTCTCTCACACCTCTCTCTCTCCCGCTCTCTCCTCACACACACACCTCTCTCTCTCTCCTCTCTCTCTCACACACACCTCTCTCTCTCTCACACCTCTCTCTCTCTCTCACACACACACACCTCTCTCTCTCACACCTCTCTCTCTCCCTCTCTCTCTCTCACACACACACCTCTCTCTCACACCTCTCTCTCTCCCTCTCTCTCTCACACCTCTCTCTCCTCTCACACACACACACCACCTCTCTCTCTCACACCTCTCTCATCTCCCTCTCTCTCTCACACACACACCTCTCTCTCTCTCACACCTCTCTCTCTTCCCTCTCTCTCTCACACACACACCTCTCTCTCTCTCACACCTCTCTCTCTCCCTCTCTCTCTCACCTCTCTCTCTCTCTCACACACACACACCTCTCTCTCTCCCTCTCTCTCTCACACACACACCTCTCTCTCTCACACCTCTCTCTCTCCCTCTCTCTCTCACACACACACCTCTCTCTCTCCCTCTCTCTCTCACACCTCTCTCTCTCTCACACACACACCTCTCTCTCTCTCACACACACACACCTCTCTCTCTCTCTCTCACACACACACACACACCTCTCTCTCTCTCACACACACACCTCTCTCTCTCTCTCAAACACACACCTCTCTCTCTCACACCTCTCTCTCTCTCTCACACACACACACCTCTCTCTCTCTCACCTCTCTCTCTCCCTCTCTCTCTCACACACACCTCTCTCTCTCTCTCACACCTCTCTCTCTCCCTCTCTCTCTCACACACACACCTCTCTCTCTCTCACACCTCTCTCTCTCCCTCTCTCTCACACCTCTCTCTCTCTCTCACACACACACACCTCTCTCTCTCTCACACCTCTCTCTCCCTCTCTCTCTCTCACACACACCTCTCTCTCTCACACCTCTCTCTCTCCCTCTCTCTCACACACACACCTCTCTCTCTCACACCTCTCTCTCTCCCTCTCTCTCTCACACCTCTCTCTCTCCCTTTCTCTCTCTCACACCTCTCTCTCTCTCTCACACACACACACCTCTCTCTCTCTCCCTCTCTCTCACACACACACACCTCTCTCTCTCTCACCTCTCTCTCTCCCTCTCTTTCACACACGCACCTCTCTCTCTCCATCTCTCTCTCACACACACACCTCTCTCTCTCACACCTCTCTCTCTCCCTCTCTCTCTCACACACCTCTCTCTCTCTCACACCTCTCTCTCCCTCTCTCTCTCACACACACACCTCTCTCTCTCACACCTCTCTCTCTTCCTCTCTCTCACACACACACCTCTCTCTCTCTCACACCTCTCTCTCTCCCTCTCTCTCTCACACACCCACCTCTCTCTCTCTCACACCACTCTCTCTCCCTCTCTCTCTAACACACACACCTCTCTCTCTCTCACACCTCTCTCTCTCCCTCTCTCTCTCACACACCTCTCTCTCTCACACCTCTCTCTCCCCCTCTCTCTCACACACACCTTCTCTCTCTCACCTCTCTCTCTCTCACACCTCTCTCTCTCCCTCTCTCTCTCACACACACCTCTCTCTCTCACACCTCTCTCTCTCTCACACCTCTCTCTCTCTCACACACACACACCTCTCTCTCCCTCTCTCTCACACACACACCTCTCTCTCTCCCTCTCTCTCACACACACATACCTCTCTCTCTCCCTCCTCTCTCACACACACACCTCTCTCTCTCTCCCTCTCTCTCACACACACACCTCTCTCTCTCACACACATACCTCTCTCTCCCTCTCTCTCACACACACACCTCTCTCTCTCCCTCTCTCTCACACACACACACCTCTCTCTCTCTCACACCTCTCTCTCTCACACCTCTTTCTCTCCCTCTCTCTCTCTCACACACACACCTCTCTCTCTCACACCTCTCTCTCTCTCTCACACCTCTCTCTCTCTCTCACACACACACCTCTCTCTCCCTCTCTCTCACACACACACCTCTCTCTCTCCCTTTCTCTCACACACACACACCTCTCTCTCTCCCTCTCTCTCACACACACACCTCTCTCTCTCTCCCTCTCTCTCTCACACACACACCTCTCTCTCACACACACATACCTCTCTCTCTCTCATACCTCCCTCTCTCTCTCTCACACACACACACCTCTCTCACACACACACCTCTCTCTCTCTCTCTCTCTCTCAAACACACCTCTCTCTCACACACACCTCTCTCTCTCCCTCTCTCTCACACACACACCTCTCTCTCACACACACCTCTCTCTCTCACACACACACCTCTCTCTCTCACACACACACACCTCTCTCTCACACACACCTCTCTCTCACACACACCTCTCTCTCACACACACATACCTCTCTCTCTCCCCCTCTCTCACACACACACCTCTCTCTCTCCCTCTCTCACACACCTCTCTCTCACAACACACCTCTCTCTCCCTCTCTCTCACACACACACACCTCTCTCTCTCCCTCTCTCTCACACACACACACCTCTCTCTCTCTCTCTCTCTCTCTCCCTCACATACACACACCTCTCTCTCTCACACACATACCTCTCTCTCTCATACCTCCCTCTCTCTCTCTCACACACACACACACCTCTCTCACACACACCTCTCTCACACACCTCTCTCTCTCTCACACACACACACACCTCTCTCTCACACACATACCTCTCTCTCTCTCATACCTCCCTCTCTCTCTCTCACACACACACACACCTCTCTCACACACACACACCTCTCTCTCACACCTCTCTCTCTCCCTCTCTCTCTCACACCTCTCTCTCTCACACACACACACCTCTCTCTCTCTCACACCTCTCTCTCTCCCTCTCTCTCTCTCACACACACCTCTCTCTCTCTCACACCTCTCTCTCTCCCTCTCTCTCACACACACACCTCTCTCTCTCTCACACCTCTCTCTCTCTCTCCCTCTCTCTCTCACACCTCTCTCTCTCCCTTTCTCTCTCTCACACCTCTCTCTCTCTCACACACACACACCTCTCTCTCTCACACCTCTCTCTCTCCCTCTCTCTCTTACACACACACCTCTCTCTCTCTCTCACACCTCTCTCTCTCCCTCTCTCTCTCACACACACACCTCTCTCTCTCTCTCTCTCACACCTCTCTCTCTCTCACACACACAACTCTCTTCTCTTCTCCACCCAACCTCTCTCTCTCCCTCTCCTCTCACACTACACACCTCTCTTCTCTCTCCACACCTCTCTCTCTCCCTCTCTCTCTCACCAACACACCTCTCTCTCTCTCACCTCTCCTCTCTCCCTCTCCTCTCTCAAAACCTCTCTCTCTCACACACACACACTCTCTCTCCTCTCACACCTCTCTCCTCTCCCTCTCTCTCACACAACCACCTCTCCTCTCTCACACATCTCCTCTCCCTCCCTCTCTTCACACACACACCTCTCCTCTCCCTCTCTCTCTCTCACACATACCTCTCCTCTCCTCACACCACACACACACCTCTCTCTCTCTCTCTCCTATCACAGTCACACACCCTCTCTCTTCTCCTCTCTCTCTCACACACACACCTCTCTCTCTCACACTCTCTCTCTCTCTCACACACACCCTCTCTCTCTCCACACTCTCTCTCTCTCTCACACCTCTCTCTCCCTCTCTCTCTCACACACACACACCCCTCTCTCTCTCTCACCTCTCTCTCTCCCTCTCTCTCTCACACCTCTCTCTCTCTCACACACACACACCTCTCTCTCTCTCTCACACCTCTCTCTCTCCCTCTCTCTCTCACACACACACCTCTCTCTCACACCTCTCTCTCTCCCTCTCTCTCTCACACACACCTCTCTCTCTCTCTCACCGCTCTCTCTCCCTCTCTCTCTCTCCCTCTCTCTCTCACACCTCTCTCTCTCTCTCTCACACACACACACCTCTCTCTCTCACACCTCTCTCTCTCCCTCTCTCTCTTACACACACCTCTCTCTCTCTCTCTCTCTCTTACCACACACACCTCTCTCTCTCTCTCACACCTCTCTCTCTCCCTCTCTCTCACACACCACACCTCTCTCTCTCTCACACCTCTCTCTCTCCCTCTCTCTCACACACACACCTCTCTCTCACACCTCTCTCTCTCCCTCTCTCTCTCACACACACACCTCTCTCTCTCACACCTCTCTCTCCCCCTCTCTCTCACACACACACCTCTCTCTCTCTCACACCTCTCTCTCCCTCTCTCTCACACACACACACCTCTCTCTCTCACACCTCTCTCTCTTCCTCTCTCTCACACACACACCTCTCTCTCTCTCACACCTCTCTCTCTCTCACACACACACCTCTCTCTCTCTCATACCACTCTCTCTCCCTCTCTCTCTCACACACACACCTCTCTCTCTCACACCTCTCTCTCTCCCTCTCTCTCTCTCACACACACCTCTCTCTCTCACACCTCTCTCTCTCCCTCTCTCTCTCACACACACACCTCTCTCTCTCTCACACCTCTCTCTCTCACACCTCTCTCTCTCCCTCTCTCTCTCTCACACACACACCTCTCTCTCTCTCACACCTCTCTCTCTCTCACACCTCTCTCTCTCTCACACACACACACACCTCTCTCCCTCTCACACACACACACACCTCTCTCTCCCTCTCTCTCACACACACATACCTCTCTCTCTCCCTCTCTCTCACACACACACCTCCCTCTCTCCCTCTCTCTCACACACACACCTCTCTCTCTCACACACATACCTCTCTCTCTCCCTCTCTCTCACACACACCTCTCTCTCTCTCCCTCTCTCTCTCTCACACACACACCTCTCTCTCTCTCACACCTCTCTCTCTCACACCTCTCTCTCCCTCTCTCTCTCACACACACACCTCTCTCTCTCTCTCACACCTCTCTCTCTCTCACACCTCTCTCTCTCTCTCACACACACACCTCTCTCTCCCTCTCTTTCACACACACACCTCTCTCTCTCCCTCTCTCTCTCTCTCACACACACCTCTCTCTCTCCCTCTCTCTCACACACACACCTCTCTCTCTCCCTCTCTCTCACACACACACCTCTCTCACACACACACATACCTCTCTCTCTCATACCTCCCTCTCTCTCTCACACACACACACACCTCTCTCACACACACACCTCTCTCTCTCTCACACACACACCTCTCTCTCACACACACCTCTCTCTCTCCCTCTCTCTCACACACACACCTCTCTCTCACACACACCTCTCTCTCTCACACACACACCTCTCTCTCTCACACACACACCTCTCTCACACACACACCTCTCTCTCACACACACCTCTCTCTCACACACACACACCTCTCTCTCTCCCTCTCTCTCACCTCACACACACACACCTCTCTCTCTCCCTCTCTCTCTCACACACACACACCTCTCTCTCACACACACATACCTCTCTCTCTCTCATACCTCCCTCTCTCTCTCTCTCTCACACACACACCTCTCTCACACACACACCTCTCTCACACACATACCTCTCTCTCTCACACACACACACACCTCTCTCTCACACACACATACCTCTCTCTCTCTCATACCTCCCTCTCTCTCTCTCACACACACACACCTCTCTCACACACACACACCTCTCTCTCTCTCACACACACACACCTCTCTCTCTCTCTCTCTCTATGTGGAGCGGTGTTTATAGACTTCAGGAAAGCATTCGATATGATAGATCATACTATTCTAATTAAAAAACTAGAAACAATGAAAGTAAGTTTTAATATAGTGACATTAATAAAATCATTCTTATTAGACAGAAAGCAAGTAGTATCACACAATAAAGTTTTATCTCAAGCCATTACCATTAATATTGGAGTACCTCAGGGGTCTATTCTTGGCCCTCTATTATTTGCCATTTATATAAATGATCTTCCATTAAATCTGTCGTCGTCCTGCGATCTATTTGCTGATGACTGCACAGTATATACAAACGCTGTTGATCGTAATGTGCTAGAATTATCCTTGCAACAGGAAATAAATAGTGTAGTTAACTGGAGTCATGCAAACCGCATGCAAATTAACATTACTAAAACAAAGTCTATGTTAATAGGAACCAGGCAAAGACTTCACACTCTAAACTCGCAGAGAACTCTTCAGCTGCACATTGGCAGCACGCCTGTAGAAAGTGTCACCGAGCACAAGACACTGGGTGTTATCATAGATCAAAATCTAACTTTTAACTCACATGTTCATGCTCTAGTTAAACAAATAGCCAAAAAAGTATACCAACTTGCCAAAATTAAAAATTTCCTTGACGAAAACACAAGAAAGATATTCTATACTTCTCATATACAAACACATATTGATTACTGCTCCACAGTCTGGGATGGATGCTCCAAATCAATAACAAAACGCCTATATTCACTCCAGAAAAGGGCAGTGCGTTTAATTAATGGTGAAAAGCTTACCGACAATTCTAACCTATATAAACGTCTCCTGTTACTGCCACTCCACAAGCGCCTGCTTTTTAATAAGACCAAACTAATTCACAAAATCCTATTTCAAAATGCTCCAAGCTACCTTTGGCCATTGTTTAAATATAACGCTAGACATAGCGAACGACTAAATATACTTCATGTCCCTAAACCTAGGATAGACTTATATAAAACAAGCTTAGCATACTCTGCCGCTCAGTTGTGGAACAATCTTCCACAAGAAATCAAAGACACCACCAATCATGATACATACATTCGCAACCTGTTTGAACACTACCTTAGTACAGACTACATGCCCCCATAACAAATAACACAAAAAAGACAATAATGGTAACTTATCTCAAACGACAACTAGCCAAAAAACATTTCCTTATGTATGGCACGTTACACCCTCCTTAGGTATTTATAATGCCCATGTTAAACACTGCCTCAGTGAGTCATTTGTTATTGATTATTTTTCATGCGTTTAAATGTTCTTTTGTTGTCAAAAGTTGCTTCATAAGTGATGTTGAATGAAAGAATGTATGAGAGGAAATAGAGAAGAAGGGCAGAATGTCAGACGGGCCTGCGTGCCCAATTCTTAACCCTTTGAAAATAAAGACTTATTATTATTATTATTATTATTATTATTATTTCTCTCTCACACACACCTCTCTCTCTCTTTCTCTCTCACACACACACACATACCTCTCTCTCTCTCTCACACACACACACCTCTCTCTCTCTCTCCCTCTCTCACACACACACACCTCTCTCTCTCTCTCCCTCTCTCACACACACACACACCTCTCTCTTTCTCTCTCACACACACCTCTCTCTCTCTCTCTCTCTCTCTCACATACACACACACAGACACACAGAGGTATGTCTAGTAGTGTAGTCACAGAACTCACACAGGTCACACAGGTCGGACAGTTGTTCTGACAGTTGTTCGGACAGTTGTTCTGACAGTTGTTCTGAGAATTGTTATGACAATTTTTCTGAAAGTTGTTGGAAATGAAAACAATACCTGGCAAATAGTGATGGACAGTGGTCTTGGTACATTGAAGACACTCGCCATTCTCGGGGTTGCAGCCACAAGCGATGTCGGTGACGTTCGGACACTGGCACTCGCTCTTGCAACCGTCACCCCACGTGTTGAACGGGCATTCTGTATCATATCAGTCATTGTATAAATAGATTAATGACACTGACAGCTCCACACACTCCTGGCATTGCTTCAAAGATGAAATAACAATGGGTGGGCACCCAATAACACACACATAACAATGTGAGCATGGACAAAATACAGAACGCCTCTATGGCATTATATTCGGATGCACACAATATAGATCATGCCAGTACTGCGAAGCTGTACCACCTTGGTGCTCCATCACACGGCGTCCACTGCACAGTGAGATCAAGACACACAATTTAGCTCGTGCCAGTAAGGCGGGGCCGTACCTTCTTGCTGGTCCAACACACAGCATCCACAGAACAGTGAGATCAAAACACAATTTAGGTCATGCCAGTAAGGCGGGGCCGCCTTCCTGGCCTAGAGGTTAGCGACTTTTCTCCGTAATCTCATATACTCTCGTAAGTAACGTGACGACGGTGAGAATCAGCAGTGGTTCGAATCGCGTCGGTAACTTACGGGGTATGTGAGCCGGCCGCTCAGAAAGCAATGGCAAACTACTGAGCGGAATCCTGCCAAGAAATCAACAATCAGCTGAAAGATGCTGATGTTGACAACGATGTCCTGTAAAGGATATGTCAAACATTTTTTTTTAGTAAGGCGGGGTCGTACGTTCTTGCTGCTCCAACACACAGCATCCATTGAACAGTGAGATCAAGACACACACAAAATGAGGAACACCCTAGATGGGCCAGGCAGAGGAAATAATTCGAAGGTCTGTTCACTTGAGGATATAGAGCCAGGTGAAGAATGGAAGAAACACGTGCCAACAGAGTGTGGTACGCCCTTTTCAGTGTGCATCAGACGAAACAGAGGGTGCAGACAACAACACCTCATCATTGTGGACACGGAGGTTCGGGCCTGGATTTTTGAGTGTAAAAGGAAATGAACACGCCGAACATCACGTGACGGATGAAGCCAGAAAGGAAGTGACGGGTGAAGCCAGACAGGAAATGACGGGTGACGGCAGACAGGAAATGACGGGTGACGGCAGACAGGAAATGACGGGTGACGGCAGACAGGAAATGACGGGTGAAGGCTGACAGGAAATGACGGGTGAAGGCAGACAGGAAATGACGGGTGAAGGCAGACAGGAAATGACCGGTGAAGGCAGACAGGAAATGACGGGTGACGGCTGACAGGAAATGACGGGTGAAGGCAGACGGGAAATGACGGGTGAAGGCAGACAGGAAATGACGGGTGAAGGCTGACAGGAAATGACGGGTGAAGGCTGACAGGAAATGACGGGTGAAGGCAGACAGGAAATGACGGGTGAAGGCAGACAGGAAGGCTGTGTATGGGACAAAGAAGACTAGTCACCCAACACAGAACTGTTGTCGTCGACCGCTGCACGCTGAGGCTGAGGGCGATACCCAACAGGGGACCAGGCACTAAACCACTGAATGGTTCCACGTGAGTCAGGTTCATCTGACCACACATTTGGCAACCCTTAAACTTGAGCGTCGTGCACACATGTGCTACAACTACTAATATTTGCTACTACTATTATTAAGTGAACAGGGTTGGTTTTGCACGAGGGTTAGCTTTCCTTATTACCAGGTGTAACTCGTCATCAGACAAATCGTCTCCGACTTCTGAGATACTTGTAATTTAGTCCCCAAGTCAAGGACAAGAAGTCAGCTGGTGCGTCAACTGACCGGTGTGTGTAACTGACCGGTGTGTGCAACGGTCAGCAGAGAAAGTTTAAGCACGTGGAATCTTCCGGCAACGCCTATCACTACCCGATAACAACAGATAAGATAGTCCAGGTCACTGGCGGGTAGAGGAACAACAACAGATAAGATAGTCCAGGTTACTGGCGGGTAGAGGAAATACAACAGATAAGATAGTCCAGGTCACTGGCGGGTAGAGGGACAACAACAGATAAGATAGTCCAGGCCACTGGCGGGTAGAGGAAATACAACAGATAAGATAGTCCAGGCCACTGACGGGTAGAGGAACAAAAACAGATAAGATAGTCCAGTAGAGGAACAAAAACAGATAAGATAGTCCAGGTCACTGGCGGGTAGAGGAAATACAACAGATAAGATAGTCCAGGCCACTGACGGGTAGAGGAACAAAAACAGATAAGATAGTCCAGTAGAGGAACAAAAACAGATAAGATAGTCCAGGTCACTGGTGGGTAGAGGAACAACAGAGAAGATAGTCCAGGTCACTGGCGGGTAGAGGAACAACAACAGATAAGATAGTCCAGGCCACTGGTGGGTAGAGGAACAACAACAGATAAGATAGTCCAGGCCACTGGTGGGTAGAGGGACAACAACAGATAAGATAGTCCAGGCCACTAGCGGGTAGAGGAAATACAACAGATAAGATAGTCCAGGCCACTGACGGGTAGAGGAACAAAAACAGATAAGATAGTCCAGTAGAGGAACAAAAACAGATAAGATAGTCCAGGTCACTGGCGGGTAGAGGAAATACAACAGATAAGATAGTCCAGGCCACTGACGGGTAGAGGAACAAAAACAGATAAGATAGTCCAGGCCACTGACGGGTAGAGGAACAAAAACAGATAAGATAGTCCAGTAGAGGAACAAAAACAGATAAGATAGTCCAGTAGAGGAACAAAAACAGATAAGATAGTCCAGTAGAGGAACAAAAACAGATAAGATAGTCCAGTAGAGGAACAAAAACAGATAAGATAGTCCAGTAGAGGAACAAAAACAGATAAGATAGTCCAGTAGAGGAACAAAAACAGATAAGATAGTCCAGTAGAGGAACAAAAACAGATAAGATAGTTCAGTAGAGGAACAAAAACAGATAAGATAGTCCAGTAGAGGAACAAAAACAGATAAGATAGTCCAGTAGAGGAACAAAAACAGATAAGATAGTCCAGTAGAGGAACAAAAACAGATAAGATAGTCCAGGTCACTGGCGGGTAGAGGAACAACAACAGATAAGATAGTCCAGGTCACTGGCGGGTAGAGGAAATACAACAGATAAGATAGTCCAGGCCACTGACGGGTAGAGGAACAAAAACAGATAAGATAGTCCAGGTCACTGGCGGGTAGAGGAACAAATGCTAGTGTCAGTGCTGATCACGTGAACTATACATACTAACATGACTGAAGAGAAGAAAGTTGTGGATCTACCATACAGACAGTCATGGGTTGGACCGTTCTGCCGCCGTCATTCGTGCGGGCAAACCCTGAAATCCACACGAGTTTGTCCGGGGTTCCACACAGCAACTAGTGATAGACGTGAGAACAGCGTGCGCCATACACCATGTACCAGAGTGCCATGAGTCGTAGCTAGATGTCAGGTGGACAAAGTACCGTCATGCCGCCAGTAGTACCTTGCCATGTAGGACAGTGGGGGAGGGGGAAGGGGGTGGTCTTGTGCCTGAGGAATGTAGGTCGCCTGGCTAGTGCAGTCTCCGCGAACCTTGCAGGCTAGGGATTTATTTTTGCCTCCGACAGAAACAAAATCCACAGCCTTACAGAGGATTCGAACCAGGGTCGTCCGAATGAAAGCCCAGCGTCCTTGGCGGTGGGTCAGACGATCCTCTGATGCCAGCTGGAAGGATACAAAAACTGTTGATTACATTAAGTTGGTGACATCTAGATGCCAATCGCCGCCATGTCTAATCGAGATTATATTCACGTATTGTCAGTTGTAGCCAGATGTGAGTATGATTTGATCACATGTTGTTGACAGTTGTCATCAGACAGACACACACACACACACAGACAGAGGATCGATGGATGGATGCATTGGCGATGGGACAGACATACATCTCGTCAGACAGACAGGCAGACAGACAGACAAAAGGACACAAAGACTTACTAATAACACAGTAAGGCTTCTGATAGCCCGGCTGGCACCCGACCTCACATTTGCCAGTCTCCCTGTCACAGACAGGGCGTACAGACGAGCATTTGCCGCACTTGCGTCGGCAGTAGTGCCCGTATGTCTGTAGTTCACATTCTGCGGGAAACAATGGCAGTTCACATCAATGTTGACTCAACAGCAAGAATGCCAAGATAAGAGATCTTCTCACCAAACTCGGCAGTTGTGGGTACGCATTATCATCACTATATGCCTTGCGGCTGCCGTGGGAGATCATGCCTCTCTACAGATTACGATCTCAAACGGCATAGATCAAATCGTGTGTTGACTCTCTTCCGTGCCTTGACACGAGACTGTCACGAATCTTCTCACGCTGTCTTCCTCTCTCTCTCTTTCCGCAAATCTTTCCGGTTGTTAAACATGTTCCAATTTGTGTCTTCTTGTAATGTGGCCAAACAAAGATGACTGCTTCTTTCTGGTGTGTGTGATCAGTTGTCTTTACGACTTAGCTTCCCTCAAATTGTCCAGATTGCTCATTTTGGCTGTCCAATTAATTTTCATTATTCTTCTATACAACCACACCTCCAGCTATCCAATTAATTTTCATTATTCTTCTATACAACCACACCCCCAGCTATCCAATTAATTTTCATTATTCTTCTATACAACCACACCTCCAGCTATCCAATTAATTTTCATTATTCTTCTATACAACCACACCTCCAGCTATCCAATTAATTTTCATTATTCTTCTATACAACCACACCTCCAGCTATCCAATTAAGTTTCAGTATTCTTCTATACAACCACACCTCCAGCTATCCAATTAATTTTCATTATTCTTCTATACAACCACACCTCCAGCTATCCAATTAAGTTTCATTATTCTTCTATACAACCACACCTCCAGCTATCCAATTAATTTTCATTATTCTTCTATACAACCACACCTCCAGCTATCCAATTAAGTTTCAGTATTCTTCTATACAACCACACCTCCAGCTATCCAATTAATTTTCATTATTCTTCTATACAACCACACCTCCAGCTATCCAATTAAGTTTCAGTATTCTTCTATACAACCACACCTCCAGCTATCCAATTAATTTTCATTATTCTTCTATACAACCACACCTCCAGCTATCCAATTAAGTTTCATTATTCTTCTATACAACCACACCTCCAGCTATCCAATTAATTTTCATTATTCTTCTATACAACCACACCTCCAGCTATCCAATTAAGTTTCATTATTCTTCTATACAACCACATCTCCAGCTATCCAATTAATTTTCATTATTCTTCTATACAACCACACCTCCAGCTATCCAATTAATTTTCATTATTCTTCTATACAACCACATCTCCAGCTATCCAATTAATTTTCATTATTCTTCTATACAACCACACCTCCAGCTATCCAATTAATTTTCATTATTCTTCTATACAACCACACCTCCAGCTATCCAATTAAGTTTCATTATTCTTCTATACAACCACACCTCCAGCTATCCAATTAATTTTCATTATTCTTCTATACAACCACACCTCCAGCTATCCAATTAAGTTTCATTATTCTTCTATACAACCACATCTCCAGCTATCCAATTAATTTTCATTATTCTTCTATACAACCACACCTCCAGCTATCCAATTAATTTTCATTATTCTTCTATACAACCACACCTCCAGCTATCCAATTAAGTTTCATTATTCTTCTATACAACCACACCTCCAGCTATCCAATTAATTTTCATTATTCTTCTATACAACCACATCTCCAGCTATCCAATTAAGTTTCATTATTCTTCTATACAACCACACCTCCAAAGCTTCCATTGACTTTTTTTCGCCTGTTTACTAATTTTCCATGACTTCCAGCCGTATGTTAAAATGCAAGAATTATTTTTCTAACTTTCAAGGACAATGACTGCACAAAATGTCCTTCATTTGATAGAATGCAACTTTTGCAGACCTAGCGTGGTAAAATCATTGCCAGAGATGAGATAGAATGCAGTGCTTGCAGTCTAAGCTTGGTAAAATCAGTACCAGAGATATGATAGAATGCAGTGTTTTCAGACCTAGAGTGGTAAAATCAGTACCAGAGATGTGATAGAATGCAACTTTTGCAGACCTGGCTCGGTAAAATCAATACCAAAGATGTCATAGAATGCAGCTTTTGCAGATCCATTAATTCAGTAGCATGTCCTTTGCAGAACCTCGCTCCTATAACAACCTTCCGGAAAACCTCTTGATCATAAGCAAGATTTCCTGCGTCTGACACACCCATCTGGAGATCATCCGCCGCATCTTGCACCCATCTTCTCTTTGGCCTTCGTCTTCCTCTCTTCCCAGGCATAACCCCTCCATTATTGTTCTCTCCAAAATTTCGTGACGTTTCAAGTGACCAAAATATTTAAATTTTCTTTGTTTTATCGTCTTCAATATTCAGCTCTTGAAGTATGGATGCATCATGTGTTCTTTTCTTTACCCAAGATATTCTTACAACTCGTCAATAACATTTATATTCCAAGGCATTTATGCGCTGTTCAGCTTGTTTAGCAAGTGTCCAGGTCTCACAGGCGTATGTTGCAATGGGAAAGATGCATGCTCTTAAAAATCTAATTTTTGTAGTTCTGTCTGTCCCACTCCATAATTTATTCAGTTGTTTTAGTCTTTGAAGAGCAATAGACACTCGTCTTTTAATTTATTTCTTTGAGTCACCATTGTTGGTAATCAATGACCCGAGATATTCGAAATGTTACACCACCTCCAATGTTTCCTCATTAACATATATTTCTTTCTCCATAGTAGTTTTATCTGTATGCATATCTTTGTTTTTGCTATGTTAAGATATAAGTTGTGATTTTCACTATTCAATTGGGTTGAGGCTATTAGGTTTTCTATGCCATTCTGTGTTGTGGATAGTAATACTGTATCATCAGCATATCGAATCTCTGGTATTTCATGACCACCGATATTTAGGGCATCATATTGCTCCCTATTTATATAATCTCTAACATTTCTCATTATATTTTCGGCGTACAGGTTAAACCAATAGGGGGACAGCACGCAGCCTTGACGGACTCCCTGCTTGATGTCAAAATAATCTGCTGTCTCGCCATCTATTCTAACTGCTGCTTGTTGGTCTAGATCAGTGGTTCTCAACCAGTGGGGAATTTCACCCCCCCCCCCCCCCCAGGGGGGAATTTTATGGTTTCCAGGGGGAATTAAGATTATTTCAAGATCGCGTTAAACAAGAACTGATTACTTAATATTGTTTTTCCCTCCATATTTTATAGTTCTATACTTCTCACACTTCTGAAATTCATTTTATAACGTAAGTAGACCCACAAATCACATTTTCTATAGACGTCTAGACTTTTTCAAGCATATGTTCTTAAATTTAGTTTCCAGTTTTACATATACTACGTAAGGGCGGGGTGGGGGGGGGGGGGGTGGACTTATAGGGAGGAAATACGAAAGGGGGTGGGTGGGGAGGGGGAATGACGTTCTGAAAATATCGTGAAGGGGTGCATTGGCCAAAAAAGGTTGAGAACCACTGGTCTAGATAGAGTATTCTTATGAGTTGTTTTACCTGTAACGGAAGCCCATATTCCTCATGATTTCCCAAAGTTTCTGATGTTGTACACAGTCAAATGCCTTTGAATAATCCACAAAACATGAGAATAGGTTTACATTACAGGGATTCGAATAGACGACTACACGGCCAGCAAGCTAACCACTGCACCACAGGCATAAAATGTAGGTCATACTTGGCCACTGTTCTTCTTCTTCTTCTTCTTCTTCTTCTTCTTCTTCTTCTTCTTCTTCTTCTTCTTCTTCTTCTTCTTCTTCTTCTTCTTCTTCTTCTTCATCTTCTTCTTCATGTTCTCCTTGTTCTATTTCTTGGTCTACTTCTTGTTCTTATTCTTGTTCTACTTCTTGTTCTTGTTCTTCTTCTTACACCTTAAATGGAAGAGGTATAGGCCAAAGTCATGCTCTCTGTTCTGTAGCAAATGTTTAGCCACCATGTTAATAATGATGTAGACTTAGTACTGAGAGATCAGACAACAACAGACTGCAGACGTGACTTACTTTCCTTGCAGTACGTGCCCTTGTACCCGCTGGCACACCCATTGACACAGTAGCCATCATAGACGTGGCAGAACTCGTTCCCGCCCTCACAGAAGCCACACGTCTTCGTGCACTGGGCGCCCCACATCCCAGAGATACACTCTGTCAACATACAAGTGTCCAGCTGATGGCGTCAACAGAACGTAACAACACACACACACACTCAATGACTTTACATGGCCCAGATTTCCTGCATCAACTGGCTGGTTCAGTTTAACTCATTGTTTTCTTATTGAGAGCAATTTGGCTTTTGGTCAATTTATGATCTGGTCGTAGGCCTGTCTGTTCGCGTTTGAGCTGTTTGTTCATTTGTGTGCTCTTTGTTCATGCTTGGGTTGTTTGTTCGTGTTTGAGCTGATTGTTCATGTTTGGGCTGTTTGATCATGTTTGAGTTGTTTGTAATGACATCTCTTTATCCCTCCCAGAATGATCCTACTAATATTTAACTGGAGCTGACAACACAATTATTCCTCTATAACTGTCGCATTCCTACAGCTCCCCTTTCTTTTACAACTTCACAAAATATCCTTCTTTCCAGTCTGCTGGTATTTCTTCGGTATCCCAGACTCAGCTAAATAGTGTGTGCTGCAATTCATTTGTGTTGTCTATGTTGGCTTTAACAGCGTTTACTTGTATCATAACTGGACCAGCAGCCTTCCCATCATTCAGAAGTTTGATAGCTTCTCCAGTGTCTTCTTTGGA
This sequence comes from Cepaea nemoralis, assembly GCA_014155875.1. Lineage (NCBI taxonomy): Eukaryota > Metazoa > Mollusca > Gastropoda > Stylommatophora > Helicidae > Cepaea > Cepaea nemoralis. The sequence continues at coordinate 304,809 of JACEFZ010027909.1, read as the reverse complement.
TAGATCTAAAGAAAAAGAAGAAGAAGAAGAAGAAGAAGAAGAAGAAGAAGAAGAAGAAGAAGAAGAAGAAGAAGAAGAAGAAGAAGAAGAGGAAGAAGAAGGAGGAGGCGGAGGGGGAGGAGGAGGAGGAGGAGGAGGAGGAGGAGGAAAGAAGCCATAAACATCTTATGGCAGCAGGCAAGTAGTTTCTGAGGAAAATGCAAAGCAAAGGATGGGCAGAACGACAAACGAGGCTGTTCTTCAAGAAGCAGGTAATGGTAGGAACAACAGACGAGGCGGTTCTTCGAGATGCAGATGGTAGATAGAATAAAAGACAAGGCAGGTTTTCAAGAAGCAGTTGTTGGACTGAACAGTGATCGGGCGACATGGCGAGCAGTGATCGGGTGATATGACAAGCAGTGATTGCCCACATTTATCATCATGACATCTAGTGATAATTATGAGACTACAACTGTTTGACCACTCAGTGTATCGCAGCAGTTTTACGCCTGGTGTTGAACCCACACCATGACATGTCATGTAAACTCACAAGGAGATATGTGGGTCTACACGAGTATATATAAGGTGGTCCCAACACTGTCACTGCCGTTCGAGTGTCAAGTATTAGGTAGAAATATATTAACACATGAGGTGGGGTGATCAGTCCCCTTCTACCTCGACTTTCCTTCCCAGTTAAAAACAATATGAATATTGTCTGGGACCCATTTTTATTAGGCTGGGTCGATCCCATAGCCATCATCATCATCATCATCATCATCATCATCATCATCATCATCATCATTATAATGTGCTATGCCGATAAGCGTGGTCGGTTATGTTTTGCCATCTCACACCAGAGTCGTGGGTCAGCTTTGTGTTTGTCTCTACCATGCCTTGTGGCCAAGATATCTAGATGTTTATCTCTCTGTCTTCTCCTTGTTCTTTTCCCCCTCGATCTTGCCAGTTGTCACTGAGTGTTTCAGTTTATTTCTTCTCATAGCATGGACAAACATCTTTACTGCCTACGTCTGGTTTCCCTACCGATCAGAACAGAATAATTCTTCCTCTGCTAGGCTACAAGGTAACAGAAGCAGTACCACTGTCTTGGCAACACACGAGCACTAACCGCCATTAATGCCCCTGTGGCTTCAAACAACTGAATACAGTTCTGAGTTCTGATTTCACATGTGCACTTGCAAAGCAACGATTCAGAGGTGTTTCCAAAGCACCAAGGACAGGTTCTACACTGGCCAAGGCCTACTAACACGTCCAAGTCTTGCGTCCTAGGCAACTGGTCCCTTCGGGGTCCTGGCTAACGTAATAGGATCGCTGATTCTTCCGAAGTCGGAGAGTATCTGCCTGCCCGGCGAGGAACCACCAGCCTGTACACCAATAAGCCAGACATGGGACAACGGATACTCACGCAAACCTCAGGTCCTGTATGACATCACACTGATGTTGGACAACAGGATGCCTTCGTCCGACATACAGGACTTCACGCTGGAGTTCACGGCCAGCGAACGCAAGCAAGCAAGTAAAGCAACGATTTTCAAAAAAATGTATTCCCTTAATGAATTTAAACAAAGCCGCCAGAAATATTATATTGCAGGATTTACTGCCTAGCATTTTTTCGCTGCATCTCGTCAGGTGCATACTGCAGAAGGACTTCCTGTTAAGGTTTAGACTTCTGTGGAGAAAACGATCTACACATTCGAGCAATATCAGCGACTATCTTAGAATTTCAGCCAGAGTATTCCTCATTTATTCACTTTATGTGATATAGAACTGTGCAGTATGCACCTGGCGGGGTGTGTCGGGAAATACGATAGGTAAAATAAAAACATCGTGCAATAAATTGTTTATGACGTCTCTGTGTACAGCAAAGGAAGAAATGCAGTTTGTTGAATGTGTGTAACTCCTACCAAGAACTCACCATATACACCGTCTACCCTACTCACAGGCACGTGAAATACAACAAGTACAAACAACAACTGCATGTTTGTGGCTGGGCCGAGCCTAGACCAGCCGTCTTAAGTGGAGCAGAGATCTCTCCAGGGAGACTCCATGCAGCAACAGTTAAACACGGGCAGACAACCGCGGCGGGCGTGGGGCGGGCCAGCATTCACGGAGTGGTCTCCCCTGACCCGCCCGCCCGGAAGCGCCCCATCGTCTGCTGGTGTAAACATGGCTGCCAGACATGGCCGCGGCCCGACTGCCAGGCTCGCTGACTAGATCTTGGACAAGCACAGCGCTTTACTCGTGTTCTTACATGTGCTCTACGCTTTCTCGGAGAATGGAGATTTGTTCGTTTGTCTGAGGATTATTTGTTGACTTCAGACCTCACTTGTGTCCGTGTTGATTGTTGCAGTGACCGTGTTGGACAAGTGTGCAGTCCGAGAGTGCAACAATTAGTTTAGTAGCTGTTGGGCGTCAACATCGGACCGACTAGATTGTGTTGACTGTTTTATCGTTCCTAGAGATTGAGCTGTCTTCTGTCACCACACAACGCCAGTGTCGTGATTTCAGTATTTATAAACATGAATAAACTGCAAGAGGTCGTCCAAAAGTAAGTATCTATGTGCTGTTTTGTGTGTAATGTTTTCATTTTGACTTCACTTCTGTATGTTCTAATAATAATATAATTATTTATTGGCTATTGGCAATGATTGTTATTGCGACTTGAGCCTGTTCATGAAACAGAAAAGTAAGAGACTGTTATCAGTAGAGCTAATATTTAGTATTATCTCAACTGCTACAGCTAGTAGACGTTACTGGCAACATAGTGATGTTAATTGTTTTCCTGGTGTAATAATATTGATAAGAATTTTATTTTGCATTGGCCCTATCCATTCAACAGGTTTATCAGCCTCAAGAACGTTACTTTTCCACAGCCTTGTTTACCATTTCACCATTTTATCAGAAAAGTGTTTGATTAAAAGAAATGTATTAATGGAGCATATAAAAGCTCATGATTCCAGCAAATGTGTTACGATACAAGACACTGAGTACTGGCAAATATTTTATTTTGTTCATGCCTGCCTGACTGTGAATGTACCAGAACACCAGTTGCTTTTTAATTTGTATTTGACAGCAGCCAGTTGGGAGGTTTAATCTGATGTTACCCACAACTCCTCTTGTCTTTCTTCATTGTTAATATTAATGAGTACAATGGACTTAGCCGGCGCTATAGCCTAGGGCAGTAAATCACGACTTGCCACAAAATGTTGAGGTTGATTGCGATGTCCTGCACAGGACATGCAGTTAATTTAATGACCATCATGTCTGGATTCTCTCACAGAATACTCCCACACGAAACACACCTCCAGTGACAGGCAGCAGTGAAGGAATTATGAGAAGAATGCCTGACAAATACCTAGATCTACGGGTAGTTACGTAGGAGACAGGAGAGGACATTGAATATGCACATTCTTCTATCATCATCACCATCATCATCATCATCATCATCATCATCATCATCATCATTGGACTTTTCTAGGATATCAGTACATCATTGGCACCTTTCCGTCTTGACAGATGATAGTTTGGTACATTGTGCTTCAAAAAGGCATAATAGCTATGACCCATGGCGGTGGCGAGGGTGGCTGATATGGCCAATTCATGCTATAAATGTTTGTCCACAGTGGATGCATGTGAAAACATGGTCATTTCCACCATCATGCACCATCTTTCGTCTCTCACGCTGTGTGTGTGCTTTATCTGCAATCATTTTCTCCTTTGTCTTTATTCCATTTCTGATAGTTGCCCTCCATGCAAAACGTTCAGCGGCGACTTGCTCCCAATGTGCATTATAAATGCCTGTATCAATCATGTCCCGCTTACACACATCTTAGTATCGTAGTAGAGGCCGACCCTGAGATCTCCTACCCGTCTGTAATTCACCAAAAAAGATGTCCTTTGGTATTCTACCATCATCCATCCTCCTAACGTGTCCTATCCATCTAAGTCTACGAAGACTGAGCATGGAACACACCGTCACACAACCTGATCTTTCCAATACTTCAGTATTTGTGATTTTGTCTTGCCACTTAATACCAAGTATTCTTCGCAGACACCGCATATGAAAGCTGTTTAAACGTTTCTCTTGGTGTGAGTAAGTTGACCAGGTTTCACTGCCATAAAGAAGAGTACTAAGGACACAGGCTTGGTAGACGAGGACTTTTGTTTTGGCAGTAAGCTTCCTGTTCTCCCAGACTCTTTTTGCTAACATGTTCATTGTTGTTGCTGCCTTACCAATCCTGATGTTGATTTCCTGATCTAGGGATAATTTGCTATTTACCTCTGATCCTAGATATGTAAAATGGTCTACTATCTCCAGTTCGGCGTCGTCAATAAAGATTGATGGTACCCCATGTGCACCTTGTGACATAATCTGTGTCTTCTTTTTGTTAATTGTTAAACCAAATTCAGAACAAGCATTGGAGAATGCAGATAGTAGATGTTGTAATTCTTCCTCAGAGTGGGTCGTAATTGCAGCATCATCCGCAAAAAGCAACTCTCTGATTAGTACCCTCCTAATTTTGGTCTTGGCCTTCAATCTCTGAGCATTATAGAGGCCGCCATCTGAGCGTGAGTGAATGTATATACCGGCATCCTGATCACGAAAGGCATATTTCAGTAGAAGTGAAAAGTATATTCCAAAGAGGGTGGGAGATAGTACACAACCTTGCTTAACTCCACTCTTGATTTCAAACTCTTCTGAAGTTGCACCATCAAACTTGATTATACCCTTCATGCCTGTGTGGAACGATTCCACAATGGACAGAAGAGTTGGTGGGCAGCCAATCTTCTTTAGTGCCTTGAACAGACCCTCACGACTGACCAAATCAAATGCCTTTGTGAGGTCGATGAAGGCAATAAACAGTGGTTGATTTTGTTCCCGGCATTTTTCTTGCATTTGTCGCAATGAGAATATCATATCAATGGTAGACCGGTTCTGTCGGAAGCCGCACTGTGATTCGGGGTAGACTTGATCTCCTAGGACTTGAAGTCTGCGCAGAACAATTCTGGCAAATACTTTCCCAACAGTACACAGAAGTGAAATACCCCTATAGTTGTTACAGTCGCTTCGATCGCCCTTGTTCTTGTACAGTGTTATGATGCTTGAATCTTTGAAATCCTGTGGGACTTGTCCTTCTCGCCAGCATAGCTCTATTAGCTGGTGGATCTGTAGAGTGAGTGTGTCTTGCCCACTCCTGATAACCTCTATTGGAATCCCATCCTTACCTGGAGCCTTGCCAGATGCAAGTTCATTTATAGCACACTTAACTTCTGTTATGGTGGGAAGTGTGTCCAGGTGGTCAAGAGTTGGCAGGGCCTCTATGGCGTTGAGGGCATCATCCGCTAGTTTGGTCTCACTTGAGTAAAGCTCTAAATAGTGCTCTACCCATCTATCCATCTGCTGTTTCTTATCAGTGATGATTTCTCCAGTCAAGGTTTTCAGTGGTGCACTTCTTTTGATCATTGGACCACAGGCTTTCTTTATCCCTTCATACATGCTTCTGATGTCTCCCTTATCACTTGCGATTTGAATGGACTCACATAACTTGATCCAATAGTCATTTGCACACTGCCTGGCAGCCTTTTGCACATCCTTCCAAGCTTGCTTCAGCTCACTGAGAGTATTACGCTTTGTTCTTTCCTTGTTTCTTAAGAGAGCTATCTTCTTTTTATCAATCAAGGACTGCAGTGTCTGGCCGTTTGCCGCAAACCAGTCCTGCCTCTTATGATCCACTGTGCCGTAAACCCTTACCGCAGTTTTATAAAGAGTTTCCTTACGTTTACCCTACTTTTCACTTACTGTACAATTTTTGATGTATCAGTGAAAGAGTCTTCAAGTTGCTGTTGAAACTCAAAGCACTTTTCAGGATCATGAGTGTTAATAATATTAATCCTGGGGCTAGATTTATGTTTAGCTGTGTAGATTCTCTTTGGTCTCAGTCTAACTCTTGCAACAACCAAAGAATGATCCGTATCACAGTCAGCACTGTGGTAACTTCGAGTTAATGATGTATGGTTCAGATGCTGTCTCCGTGTGATGATGAAGTCCAGCTGATGCCAATGGCCGGATCTTGGATGTTTCCATGTGACCTTATGCAGCTCTTTTGTTTTAAAAAAGGAGTTTGTAATACATAGGTCATTTCTGGTGCAATGCTCCAGCAGCCTTTGCCCATTTTCATTCATGCGACCGATGTTGTATTTTCCAAGGCACACTGGCCATGAACTCGAGTCCTTGCCCACACGAGCATTGAAATCACCGAGCATATAAATGTAGTCGGATTTTGGAACTGCCTTGATCACAGAGTCTAACTCCTCATAGAACGAATCCTTCACATCATCAGAGGAAGCGAGTGTCGGTGCATATGCAGTAATAATGGTGGCAAAACCACAAGAGGTTGCCAAGCGCAGGGATAATAGTCTTTCATTACCTCCAGCTGGAATTTCAATCATTCCCAGTTGCGAATTCTTCACTGCAAAGCCCTCACCATTTTGCCTTTTTTCTGCCTGCCCTCTACCCTTCCAAAAAAGGTGTAATTGTTTTCCCTGAGTGACCCTTCCTCAGCGAGGCGAGTCTCCTGCAGGCCAGCAATATCAATGTTAAGACGATTGAGTTCGGCATCAATCACAGCCGTTTTTCTCACATCGTCAATATTGTCAAGTCAGTGGAAATCCTGGACACATGGTTCTTACGTTCCAGGTTGCAAGCCGTAGCTTGGGGTTTCTATTTTTCTTTTTATTAGTGCCTGGTGCATTGGTTTTACAGCCTGCGATTCAGATTTTGTCCTAGCCCCAAGCACCCATTGAAGCAGGCAGGCTGTGGCGGATCAGCACCCAATTGGCCGGGGGCTGCCCAGCTTGAGGCGGGCGGTAGCTGATCAGTGACACCTGTAGGTGTCTTCCCACCAGTCAGAGGCAACCCGTGGCGCCCCATGTCTACGCCAATTGACAAGGACTTATAACCCGTAACATGTTACCTCTCGCTTTGATTCCGAGACCGGTTAAGACCAGGGATGGAGTTATTGCCTCTCCATAGCACAAAGCCTGGGCTAAAATATAGAGACCATGTGTTGCCCATGCAGCATGATCCCTCTCTCGGCTGCCTAGTTCACTCCAGAGGAAAGGTAACACCTATACATCTGGAACAAGACAAGCTGCAGAAGCTGCCGGATCAGCAAAGCAATGCTCTAGCTGTCCGCATGTCGGAGCTTCGATCCTGGACCAGCTGCCAACCAAGGCTTGCGGCCTGGTCTGCCCTGCCATGACATTTTGTCTTAGGGTGCATTTCCTCGCACCAGGATAAGGCTTGTACCCTCCCACTTGGCGGTCTTCGCACCCGAAAGCCGTTGGCACAATGTGGGGATGTCGGGTCTGGTAAGAGCCGCCCAAACATTCGGCTGCTAACAGAAAGCAGGTAGTACCGTCTACTGTCCATACGGTAGGCCTCAGTCATATGACTAAGACCTGACTTGTAAAGGCACAGCCCTGTCCATATCCTCCTATCCTCAGCTATCCCACACAGCTCTATCCATTTCCTCCTATCTTCAGCTATCCCACAAAGCTCTATCCATGTCCTCCTATCCTCAGCTACCCATACAGCTCTATCCATGTCCTCATATCCCTGGCTATCCCATACAGCTCTATCCATATCCTCCTATCCTCAGCTATCCCACACAGCTCTGCCTATGTCGTCCTATTCTCAGCTATCCCGCACAGCCCTGTCCATGTCCTCCTATCCCTGGCTATCCCACACAGCTCTGTCCATGTCCTCCTATCCCTGGCTATCCCACACAACTCTGCTCATGTCCTCCTATCCCCAGCTATCCCACACAGCCCTGTCCATGTCCTCCTATCCTTGGCTATCCCACACAGCTCTGTCCATGTCCTCCTATTCCTGGCAATCCCACACAACTCTACCCATGTCGTCCTATCCCCAGCTATCCCACAAAGCCCTGTCCAAGTCCTCCTATCCTTGGCTATCCCGCACAGCCCTGTCCATGTCCTCCTATCCCCAGCTATCCCACACAGCCCTGTCCATGTCCTCATATCCCCAGCTATCCCACACAGCCCTGTCCATGTCCTCCTATCCCCAGCTATCCCACACAGCCCTGTCCATGTCCTCCTATCCCCAGCTATCCCACACAGCCCTGTCCATGTCCTCCTATCCCCAGCTATCCCACACAGCCCTGTCCATGTCCTCCTATCCCCAGCTATCCCACACAGCCCTGTCCATGTCCTCCTATACCCAGCTATCCCACACAGCCCTGTCCATGTCATCCTATCCCCAGCTATCCCACACAACCCTGTCCATGTCATCCTATCCCCAGCTATCCCACACAGCCCTGTCCATGTCATCCTATCCCAGCTATCCCACACAGCCCTGTCCATGTCATCCTATCCCCAGCTATCCCACACAGCCCTGTCCATGTCATCCTATCCCCAGCTATCCCACACAGCCCTGTCCATGTCCTCCTATCCCCAGCTATCCACACAGCCCTGTCCATGTCCTCCTATCCCCAGCTATCCCACACAGCCCTGTCCATGTCCTCCTATCCCCAGCTATCCCACACAGCCCTGTCCATGTCATCCTATCCCCAGCTATCCCACAAAGCCCTGTCCATGTCCTTCTATCCCCAGCTATCCCACACAGCCGTGTCCATGTCCTATCCTCAGCTATCCCACACAACTGTGCCCACGTCCTATCCCCAGCTATCCCACACAGCCCTGTCCATGTCCTCCTATCCCCAGCTATCCCACACAGCCCTGTCCATGTCCTCCTATCCCCAGCTATCCCACACAGTCCTGTCCATGTCCTTCTATCCCCAGCTATCCCACACAGCCCTGTCCATGTCCTATCCTCAGCTAACACACACAACTGTGCCCATGTCCTATCCCCAGCTATCCCACACAGCCCTGTCCATGTCATCCTATCCCCAGCTATCCCACACAGCCCTGTCCATGTCCTATCCTCAGCTATCCCACACAGCCCTGTCCATGTCCTATCCTCAGCTATCCCACACAGCCCTGTCCATGTCCTCCTATCCCCAGCTAACACACACAACTGTGCCCATGTCCTCCTATCCTCAACTATCCCACACAGCCCTGTCCATGTCCTATCCTCAGCTATCCCACACAGCCCTGTCCATGTCCTCCTATCCCCAGCTATCCCACACAGCCCTGTCCATGTCCTCCTACCCCCAGCTATCCCACACAGCCCTGTCCATGTCCTCCTATCCCAGCTATCCCACACAGCCCTGTCCATGTCCTCCTATCCCCAGCTATCCCACACAGCCCTGTCCATGTCCTCCTATCCCCAGCTATCCCACACAGCCCTGTCCATGTCCTCCTATCCTCAGCTATCCCACACAGCCCTGTCCAAGTCCTCCTATTCCCAGCTATCCCACACAGCCCTGTCCAAGTCCTCCTATCCTCATCTATCCCACACAGCCCTGTCCAAGTCCTCCTATCCTCAGCTATCCCACACAGCCCTGTCCAAGTCCTCCTATCCTCATCTATCCCACACAGCCCTGTCCATGTCCTCCTATCCCAGCTATCCCACACAGCCCTGTCCAAGTCCTCCTATCCCCAGCTATCCCACACAACTGTGCCCATGTCCTCCTATCCTCAGCTATCCCACACAGCCCTGTCCAAGTCCTCCTATTCCCAGCTATCCCACACAGCCCTGTCCAAGTCCTCCTATTCCCAGCTATCCCACACAGCCCTGTCCAAGTCCTCCTATTCCCAGCTATCCCACACAGCCCTGTCCAAGTCCTCCTATCCCCAGCTATCCCACACAACTGTGTCCATGTCCTCCTATCCCCAGCTATCCCACACAACTGTGCCCACGTCCTCCTATCCTCAACTATCCCATACAGCTCCATCCATGTCCTCCTATCCTCAACTATCCCATACAGCTCCATCCATGTCCTCCTATCCCCAGCTATCCAACACAGCTCTGTCCAAGTCCTCCTATCCTCATCTATCCCACACAGCTTCATACATGTCCTCCTATCCTCAACTATCCCATACAGCTCCATCCATGTCCTCCTATCCCCAGCTATCCCACACAGCTCTGTCCATGTCCTCCTATCCTCAACTACCCCATACAGCTCCATCCATGTCCTCCTATCCCCAGCTATCCAACACAGCTGTCCAAGTCCTCCTGTCCTCATCTATCCCACACAGCTTTGTCCATGTCATCCTATCCTCAACTATCCCATACAGCTCCATTCATGTCCTCCTATCCCCAGCTATCCCACACAGCTTTGTCCATGTCCTCCTATCCTCAACTATCCCATACAGCTCCATCCATGTCCTCCTATCCCCAGCTATCCAACACAGCTCTGTCCAAGTCCTCCTATCCTCATCTATCCCACACAGCTTCGTACATGTCCTCCTATCCTCAACTATCCCATACAGCTCCATCCATGTCCTCCTATCCCCAGCTATCCAACACAGCTCTGTCCATGTCCTCCTATCCTCAACTATCCCATACAGCTCCATCCATGTCCTCCTATCCCCAGCTATCCAACACAGCTCTGTCCAAGTCCTCCTATCCTCATCTATCCCACACAGCTTCGTACATGTCCTCCTATCCTCAACTATCCCATACAGCTCCATCCATGTCCTCCTATCCCCAGCTATCCAACACAGCTCCATCCATGTCCTCCTATCCTCATCTATCCCATACAGCTCCATCCATGTCCTCCTATCCTCAACTATCCCATACAGCTCCATCCATGTCCTCCTATCCCCAGCTATCCAACACAGCTCTGTCCAAGTCCTCCTATCCCCAGCTATCCAACACAGCTGCGTACATGTCCTCCTATCCTCAACTATCCCATACAGCTCCATCCATGTCCTCCTATCCCCAGCTATCCAACACAGCTCTGTCCAAGTCCTCCTATCCTCATCTATCCCATACAGCTCCATCCATGTCCTCCTATCCTCAACTATCCCATACAGCTCCATCCATGTCCTCCTATACCCAGCTATCCCACACAGCTCTGTCCAAGTCCTCCTATCCTCATCTATCCCACACAGCTTTGTCCATGTCCTCCTATCCTCATCTATCCCACACAGCTTCGTACATGTCCTCCTATCCTCATCTATCCCATACAGCTCCATCCATGTCCTATCCTCATCTATCCCACACAGCTTCGTACATGTCCTCCTATCCTCATCTATCCCATACAGCTCCATCCATGTCCTCCTATCCCCAGCTATCCAACACAGCTCTGTCCAAGTCCTCCTATCCTCATCTATCCCATACAGCTCCATCCATGTCCTCCTATCCCCAGCTATCCAACACAGCTCCATCCATGTCCTCCTATCCTCATCTATCCCATACAGCTCCATCCATGTCCTCCTATCCTCAACTATCCCATACAGCTCCATCCATGTCCTCCTATCCCCAGCTATCCAACACAGCTCTGTCCATGTCCTCCTATCCTCATCTATCCCATACAGCTCCATCCATGTCCTCCTATCCCCAGCTATCCAACACAGCTCTGTCCAAGTCCTCCTATCCTCAACTATCCCATACAGCTCCATCCATGTCCTCCTATCCCCAGCTATCCAACACAGCTCTGTCCAAGTCCTCCTATCCTCAACTATCCCATACAGCTCCATCCATGTCCTCCTTTCCCCAGCTATCCAACACAGCTCTGTCCAAGTCCTCCTATCCTCATATATCCCATACATGTCCTCCCTGTATGATTAATTTATCTTTCCAGGTTACCATTATAAGGCATTAAATAGTACAACATCATATCATGCACATTATCGATCTTTTTCATATCAGCTATCAGAGTTGATAAGCTTCTTTGTGGCCTGCATGATCTGTTTTACTTTCTCTCTCTCTCTCTCTCTCTCTCTCTCTCTCTCTCTCTCTCTCTCTCTCTCTCTCTCTCTCTCTCTCTCTCTCTCTCTCTCTCTCTCTCTCTCTCTCTCTCTCTCTACAGTTTAGTTAGTTAACAGATTATCCTCTCTGCGCATCAGACCACTGCAACCATGAGTGCTGGGATGCCTGCTCAGTCTCTCCCTCAGTGTGTGAAAGTTGATGACACAGTTCTTGTTGCTTGACTTAACTCTTTGGCCTCCTGCAGAGCATTCTTGTCTGGCTTCTTGTCTGCTTCTAGACTTCATGTTCTTGCAGTTGTACTTTGTCTAACTTCATGAGTTAGTTCCATGCTGGTGAGTGTTCTAGGAGGGCAGGTGTGTCAACCCTCGGAAAACTGTTAGCCCCAAGGCAGGGTGTTCTCTCAGTGTTTGCTCCTCTACCCTCGGGTTCTCTAGACAGTCAACAAGACAGGGTGTTCTCTCAGTGTTTGTTCCTCTACCATTGGGTTCTCTAGACAGTCCACAAGGCAGGGTGTTCTCTCAGTGTTTGCTCCTCTACATCGGGTTCTCTAGAAAAGTCCACAAGGCAGGGTGTTCTCTCAGTGTTTGCTCCTCTACCATCGGGTTCTCTAGACAGTCCACAAGGCAGGGTGTTCTCTCAGTGTTTGCTCCTCTACCATCGGGTTCTCTAGACAGTCCACAAGGCAGGGTGTTCTCTAGACAGTCCACAAGGCAGGGTGTTCTCTAGAGTCCACAAGGCAGGGTGTTCTCTAGACAGTCCACAAGGCAGGGTGTTCTCTCAGTGTTTGCTCCTCTACCATCGGGTTCTCTAGACAGTCCACAAGGCAGGGTGTTCTCTCAGTGTTTGCTCCTCTACCCTCGGGTTCTCTAGACAGTCCACAAGGCAGGGTGTTCTCTAGACAGTCCACAAGGCAGGGTGTTCTCTAGAGTCCACAAGACAGGGTGTTTTCTAGACAGTCCACAAGGCAGGGTGTTCTCTCAGTGTTTGCTCCTCTACCATCGGGTTCTCTAGACAGTCCACAAGGCAGGGTGTTCTCTAGAGTCCACAAGGCAGGGTGTTTAGACAGCCCACAAGGCAGGGTGTTCTCTCAGTGTTGCTCCTTTTAGTGTTTGCTCCTCTACCATCGGGTTTCTTGACAGTCCACAAGGCAGGGTGTTCTCTCAGTGTTTGCTCCTTCTTAGTGTTTGCTCCTCTACCATCGGGTTCTCTAGACAGTCCACAAGGCAGGGTGTTCTCTCAGTGTTTGCTCCTCACCATCGGGTTCTCTAGACATTCCACAAGGCAGGGTGTTCTCTAGACAGTCAACAAGGCAGGGTGTTCTCTCAGTGTTTGCTCCTCTACCATCGGGTTCTCTAGACAGTCCACAAGGCTGGGTGTTCTCTCAGTGTTTGCTCCTCTACCATCGGGTTCTCTAGACATTCCACAAGGCAGGGTGTTCTCTAGACAGTCAACAAGGCAGGGTGTTCTCTCAGTGTTTGCTCCTCTACCATCGGGTTCTCTAGACAGTCCACAAGGCTGGGTGTTCTCTCAGTGTTTGCTCCTCTACCATCGGGTTCTCTAGACAGTCCACAAGGCAGGGTGTTCTCTCAGTGTTTGCCCTCTACCATCAGGTTCTCTAGACAGTCCACAAGGCTGGGTGTTCTCTCAGTGTTTGCTCCTCTACCATCGGGTTCTCTAGACAGTCCACAAGGCAGGGTGTTCTCTCAGTGTTTGCACCTCTACCATCAGGTTCTCTAGACAGTCCACAAGGCAGGGTGTTCTCTCAGTGTTTGCTCCTCTACCATCGGGTTCACTAGACAGTCCACAAGGCAGGGTGTTCTCTCAGTGTTTGCTCCTCTACCATCAGGTTCTCTAGACAGTCCACAAGGCAGGGTGTTCTCTCAGTGTTTGCTCCTCTACCATCAGGTTCTCTAGACAGTCCACAAGGCTGGGTGTTCTCTCAGTGTTTGCTCCTCTACCATCGGGTTCTCTAGACAGTCCACAAGGCAGGGTGTTCTCTCAGTGTTTGCTCCTCTACCATCGGGTTCTCTAGACATTCCACAAGGCAGGGTGTTCTCTAGACAGTCAACAAGGCAGGGTGTTCTCTCAGTGTTTGCTCCTCTACCATCGGGTTCTCTAGACAGTCCACAAGACAGGGTGTTCTCTCAGTGTTTGCTCCTCTACCATCAGGTTCTCTAGACAGTCCACAAGGCAGGGTTTTCTCTCAATGTTTGCTCCTCTACCATCAGGTTCTCTAGACAGTCCACAAGGCAGGGTTTTCTCTTCAGTGTTTGCTCCTCTACCATCAGGTTCTCTAGACAGTCCACAAGGCAGGGTTTTCTCTTCAGTGTTTGCTCCTCTACCATCAGGTTCTCTAGACAGTCCACTAGGCAGGGTTTTCTCTGTGTTTACTCCTCTACCATCAGGTTCTCTAGACAGTCCACAAGGAAGGATGTTCTCTCAGTGTTTGCTCCTCTACCATTGGGTTCTCTAGACAGTCCACAAGGCTGGGTGTTCTCTCAATGTTTGCTCCTCTACCATCGGGTTCTCTAGACAGTCCACAAGGCTGGGTGTTCTCTCAGTGTTTGCTCCTCTACCATCATATTCTCTAGACAGTCCACAAGGCAGGGTGTTCTCTCAGTGTTTGCTCCTCTACCATCAGGTTCTCTAGACAGTCCACAAGGCTGGGTGTTCTCTCAGTGTTTGCTCCTCTACCATCATATTCTCTAGACAGTCCACAAGGCAGGGTGTTCTCTCAGTGTTTGCTCCTCTACCATCATATTCTCTAGACAGTCCACAAGGCTGGGTGTTCTCTCAGTGTTTGCTCCTCTACCATCATTTTCTCTAGACAGTCCACAAGGCTGGGTGTTCTCTCAGTGTTTGCTCCTCTACCATCATATTCTCTAGACAGTCCACAAGGCTGGGTGTTCTCTCAGTGTTTGCTCCTCTACCATCATATTCTCTAGACAGTCCACAAGGCAGGGTGTTCTCTCAGTGTTTGCTCCTCTACCATCAGGTTCTCTAGACAGTCCACTAGGCAGGGTTTTCTCTGTGTTTGCTCCTCTACCATCAGGTTCTCTAGACAGTCCACAAGGCTGGGTGTTCTCTCTGTGTTTGCTCCTCTGCCATCAGGTTCTCTAGACAGTCCACTAGGCAGGGTTTTCTCAGTGTTTGCTCCTCTACCATCGGGTTCTCTAGACAGTCCACAAGGAAGGATGTTCTCTCAGTGTTGCTTCTCTACCCTTAGGATAAGCCAAAGACACATGTCATGTTAACTGACTGACATAAAGAATAGCCAGTGACACAGGTCTTGTTGATTGTGACAGATAAAGTTACTGATGTGTCCATGATGTGTTCTTGTTGTTTGCCTTGTCTCATAGTTTGAACAAGATTAGTTAGTTAGTTAGTCGAAAGATCATCCTCATTGCACATCGAACCATTCAGTCCATAAGTGCTCGGATCCCCTCCTCAGCAAATCCCGCAGCGTGTAGCGGCTAACGACGCCAGTTCTGTGTTGGTTTATCAATCTTCTTTGGCTTCCTGCGTAGTGTTCTTGTTTGGCCACCCCTCTTTTAATTTGCTGTTCTCGCAGTCTGGCCATGGTTGTAGATTCACAGTCATCACTTGGTTCTCGCAAAAGTCTTACTTCTCGTAGAGCATTCAGAATGTCAGCCTGGTCCATGGCGCGTCCGCCCTCCACAGTAGCCTCACCTGCGAGCTTGTCAGCCCGCTCATTTCCTTGTACTCCCGCATGCCCTGGCACGAAGATGAAACTAATCTTTGCCAGCCGAGACCGCTCCAGAGGCAGCAACCATTCTCTTCGGATCGACCCCTCCTCTATCCTCTTGATCATGTTCATTGAGTCGCTAAGGAAACATGCCCTAGTGAATGTCTGTGTCTCGAGCCATGTTATTGCTTTACTTACTGCCATGACTTCCATAGTCAGGCTACTTGTGGTTTCAGTGAAAGCACCAGAGTCCTCCTTCACAATTCTCCCTCCGGCCCGAGCTGTAAAGGCCCATGAGCTTCTCACATGTCGGACGACCGACCCATCTGTGTAGATGACCGCATCACCGTCTAGCGAATTCTCGAAAATCAACGCTTGTACTTCAGCCTCCACAGCAGCCGGATTTTCTTGTCTGCATTTTCTATCTAGTTGGATGCAAACTGAAAAGGATGTGCAGAAATCTGTTGGCACTTGCACCCACTCCTCGCCAGGTTCTAAGTCCTCAAGTGAACACACCTGTTGAAGAATGTCTTCGGCTTGACCCATCCACGACCGTCCTCTTTTTAACCTGCTGCCCTTCACCTTCATAATTTCACTATGCTGAACAAGATGTTTGAATAAGAATCATCATTCAGGGTTGGGTTGTTTAGTTCTGTCACAGAATGGAGGCTGACACATTGGCTTACCCGCGTCACACAACAACTATCTCCTATGGAAAACTCAGCACCTGTCTCCGCTCACAGTAATAAACATGTCACATTGATGATGGGCCACACTTCACAGCTATTCCTGGTTTTACAGTCGCACCATCTGCCAATATGTCATGTGTGTACTCATCTCAGCAGTACTCCGTAAATAGTCACTTTTGGCATAACCAAAAAACATCACTGTACCAGCTTCATGTGTCTGATACCACAGCCATGCACACTCCAAGCTTCCCATTTTTGTGGCAGCAGTTTTATTCACTACATGATCACCAGCATGAAGCAGGACCTGTGCTGAGTGTTGCTCTCCATCTGCCAGCAGGTCTCTCAGTCTCTTCCCATCTGGATGCATTGCACCCTCCTGCCCAAGCTGTCTGCCATGTCCTGTGTCCATGTCCGTGCTGGTGCTGGTGGACCACTGCCTCCGCTTCCAGTGATTATGCCTTGCTCCCCCGTTCTTTCCCAGCCTTGTGAAGTTGAATATAGCCAGTAATGTCAGTGTCAGAGACAGGATGCAGTTGGTGAGCCAGCTGTCTTTGATGTCCAGGTCTTGTAGAATATCATTATTTGTCTTCTGCTTGGCCCACGCTATTCTACAGACTTTTCTGTAGCACTTCAGCTCAGGAGCTTTGGTTTTCTTCTTTTCTTTTAGTGAATGTGACATTGTCCATGACTCACTTCCATATGTTAGCACTGGAAAGATGCATGTTCTAACAAATGTGATCCTGTTCCTAATACCGTTGAGCCCCTGCATTGTTGCGACATGCTTGCATTTTGTTGTTTTAGTGAATGTGACATTGTCCATGACTCACTTCCTTATATTAGGACAGGAAAGAAGCATGTTCTTACAAATGTGATCCTTTTCCCTGATACTATTGATCTCCTGCATTGTTGTGACATTGTCCATGACTCACTTCCATATGTTAGCACAGGAAGGAAGCATGTTCTCATAAATGTGATCCTGTTCCTGATACCGTTGAGCCCCTGCATTGTTGTGACATGCTTTTGTGCACTCACTTGCTTTGAACTCCAGCGTAGTCCGTACTTCTAGTAGTACTGGACTGGTGTTTGCGTGTGGAATAGCTCTCCCTGTTACCAGCATCCCTCTCTATCAGGTGCCCCAAGTCTGACTTCTGAGGTACTTGTAATTTATGTCCTCAAGTCAAGGATGAGAAATCAACTGACACGTGTAGAGGTTGAGCCTGCGACCCCGACATCAGCACACAGGATGTTTAAGAACGGGCGCTTGTACCCATTTGGCCGGTCTGTGTTTGATTTCATTTTAACAGTCACCACATTTTTTCATGTTAGAGCCAAGATATTCCATTTGTGTGGCATTTCATTGTCTTCCTTGTTGATTGTTATTCACAACATTACAATAGGGAAATGTTTCTACAACAGCTTTATTCACAACATGACCTCAGGGACATGTCTACAACAACAGCTTTATTCAAAACATGACAACAGGGACATATTTCTACAACAGCTTTATTCACTACATTACAAAAGGGACATGTTTCTACAACAGCAGCTTTATTCTCTACATTACATGAGGGTCAAGAACAGCTTTATCTTCTACATAACAGCCGCAGCTTTATTTACTACATAACAGCCACATATTTCTTCAACAAGTCGGTCAACAACAGAATAGCACCTACGTTTTTCTTCAACAACAGAAATATGCAGAACAAGAAATCATGGTGCATATTACCACCTGCATATTTCTATAACAACAGCTTTATCCTCTGCATAATAAACGCTTCACATTTCTGCGACAACAGCATCATTATGTCACAAATATCTGCCAGGCAACAGGTGGAGCCCAACATCTGTGATGCCGTCACCTTGTAGTACAGCACATGTGACACTACCACAAGCCGCAGTTGAAATGTGTGACAACAACCACATGTTGCCAGATATCAACTCCATCATTAACAATCATAGCAGGAAGTTAGGAGTTTAGTTTAGTTTAGTCGACGGATCAACATCACAGCACATGGGTGTAACCCATAAGTTTAGTTTAGTCGACGGATCAACATCACGGGACACGGGTGTAACCCATAAGTGCTCCGTTCTCCTCCTAACTCAAGCCTCAGTCCGGAGAATCTCAGCTCAGTGATTGAACTCCGTAGCACCGGCGAAGAGCCTGAAATACTTTGGGTAGATTTTTAATTTGAAAAAGTTAGGCAATCATAGTGGAAAGTTGTCACAGTTCACTGAAGTTATAGGTAGCCCGGCGGGGGGTCATTATGTGCACTTTATATATCTCAGGTCACAGCATTAGGAGGTCAACAGTTCTATCCCACACTCACTCATACAGTTAGTATTACATACACCTTATTACCACACAGTGACGCCATGGTCTAATTTTGATGCGGCCAGCAGCTGTCATAGGGTCAGATGGAGTCATTATAGGCCACATCTTATCATCACCATCATCAAGTGCCATGCCCAAAAGCATTGTGGGGGGGGGGGGGGGGTCAAATGGAGCTAACAAAATGTTTACATGAGATAAGGCGCATCTTATTATTATCACCATCAAGTGCTGTGCCCATAAGCATGACAGTAAAACCCTGTATAGTGTCTGACATAATGATTTCACAAGTTCCGTCACTCTTGTAGAGCAGGACATCTGAACTGTGCAGTGGGAGTCACATAGAAGCGGTTGTATACTACAGCGTTCAGTCATGTCCTCATGAGATATGTTTCAGTCATGTCATCATGAGATATGTTTCAGTCATGTCCCCCTTTACCCCAGTCAGAATTGTTTCAGTCATGTCCGCATCAGAAATGTTTCAGTCATGTCCCCGATTCCCCTTTACCCCAGTCAGAAATGTTTCAGTCATGTCCCCGTTCCCCTTTACCCCAGTCAGAAATGTTTCAGTCATGTCCCCGATTTCCCTTTACCCCAGTCAGAAATGTCTCAGTCATGTCCCTAGCCATCACGACTGTGTAGGAGATGACCACTTGTGCAGCTGGACTGTGTCCAACCATGCCATGTGCCAATATTTCCTTCAACCTCTTCATCCCTCTGTGGAGAGAAATTCGTCACACCTGGTTGTGCACTAGCGTGGTCAGTGTGTCAGACCCAGGCAGGCACTTGTGTGAGGTGTGCTCTCTGTGGACAGGTTCCAGGCAGGCATTTGTGTGAGGTGTGCTCTCTGTGGGCAGGTTCCAGGCAGGCACTTGTGTGAGGTTTGCTCTCTGTGGGCAGGTTCCAGGCAGGCACTTGTGTGAGGTGTGCTCTCTGTGGACAGGTTCCAGGCAGGCACTTGTGTGAGGTTTGCTCTCTGTGGGCAGGTTCCAGGCAGGCACTTGTGTGAGGTGTGCTCTGTGGACAGGTTCCATGCAGGCACTTGTGTGAGGTGTGCTCTGTGGGCAGGTTCCAGGCAGACACTTGTGTGAGGTGTGCTCTCTGTGGACAGGTTCCTGGCAGGCACTTGTGTGAGGTGTGCTCTCTGTGGACAGGTTCCAGGCAGGCACTTGTGTGAGGTGTGCTCTCTGTGGACAGGTTCCAGGCAGGCACTTGTGTGAGGTGTGCTCTCTGTGGACAGGTTCCAGGCAGGCACTTGTGTGAGGTGTGCTCTCTGTGGACAGGTTCCTGGCAGGCACTTGTGTGAGGTGTGCTCTCTGTGGACAGGTTCCAGGCAGGCACTTGTGTGAGGTGTGCTCTCTGTGGACAGGTTCCTGGCAGGCACTTGTGTGAGGTGTGCTCTCTGTGGACAGGTTCCAGGCAGGCACTTGTGTGAGGTGTGCTCTCTGTGGACAGGTTCCTCCAGGCAGGCACTTGTGTGAGGTTTGCTCTCTGTGGACAGGTTCCTCCAGGCAGGCACTTGTGTGAGGTGTGCTATCTGTGGACAGGTTCCTCCAGGCAGGCACTTGTGTGAGGTGTGCTCTCTGTGGACAGGTTCCTCCAGGCAGGCACTTGTGTGAGGTGTGCTCTCTGTGGACGGGTTTCCCCAGGCAGACACTTGTGTGAGGTGTGCTCTCTGTGGACAGGTTCCAGGCAAGCACTTGTGTGAGGTGTGCTCTCTGTGGACAGGTTCCAGGTACACACTTGTGTGAGGTTTGCTCTCTGTGGACAGGTTCCAGGTACACACTTGTATGAGGTGTGCTCTCTGTGGACAGGTTCCAGGCAGGCACTTGTGTGAGGTGTGCTCTCTGTGGACAGGTTCCTGGTACACACTTGTGTGAGGTGTGCTCTCTGTGGACAGATTCCAGGTACACACTTGTGTGAGGTGTGCTCTCTGTGGACAGGTTCCAGGTACACACTTGTGTGAGGTGTGCTCTCTGTGGACAGGTTCCAGGCAGCCACTTGTGTGAGATGTGCTCTCTGTGGACAGGTTCCAGGTACACACTTGTGTGAGGTGTGCTCTCTGTGGACAGGTTCCAGGTACACACTTGTGTGAGATGTGTTCTCTGTGGACAGGTTCCAGGCAGACACTTGTGTGAGATGTGCTCTCTGTGGACAGGTTCCAGGTACACACTTGTGTGAGGTGTGCTCTCTGTGGATAGGTTCCAGGCAGGCACTTGTGTGAGGTGTGCTCTCTGTGGACAGGTTCCTCCAGGCAGGCACTTGTGTGAGGTGTGCTCTCTGTGGACAGGTTCCTCCAGGCAGGCACTTGTGTGAGGTGTGCTCTCTGTGGACAGGTTCCTCCAGGCAGGCACTTGTGTGAGGTGTGCTGTCTGTGAACAGGTTCCTGGCAGGCACTTGTGTGAGGTGTGCTCTCTGTGGACAGGTTCCAGGCAGGCACTTGTGTGAGGTGTGCTCTCTGTGAACAGGTTCCAGGCAGGCACTTGTGTAAGGTTTGCTCTCTGTGGACAGGTTCCAGGCAGGTAACAGTGTGTTTGGCTGGACATCTGGCAGATCTGCTATTTTGCCCAACCAGTGACTGCGAGTCTTCATTGTCATCTGACCAGCCATTAACTTACTGTCTGCAGGTTTCCGCCCATTTTGCATGTCATGTCTGTTCTTAGTTGTCACCTTACCAGCGATTAACTTCCTGCTGGCAGGTATTCACCCCATCCTTGTAGGCTGCTGTAGTGTTTTCAACATAAGGCATTTGTCCAAGTCAGTTGACTGGTTCACTTAGGGTTGTCAAATAGAGTATGAATCATGTTCAAAACTTCACGCATGAGTGGTTGAATGGGTCTTGCTGAATGACGTTACCTGTGGGTGTTTTCTGTGGATCAGTGTGTGCACGATCTTCCTCTAGTCCAGCACTTGCTGATGGTATATGGTGTGAGTGTTGAGATGGTATATGGTGTGTTGAATGTTGAGATAATATATATTGTATGTGCTGAATGTTGAAATGGTATGTTGCTAATGTTGAGATGGTATATGTGTGTGTACTGAATGTTGGGATATTGTATGTTGTGTGTGCTGAATGTTGAGATAGTATATGTTGTGTGCTGAATGTTGAGATAGTATATGGTGTGTACTGAATGTTGAGATAGTATGTGTTGAATGTTGAGATAGTATATGTTGTGTGTGCTGAATGTTGAGATAGTATATGTTGTGTTTGCTGAATGTTGAGATAGTATATGTTGTGTGTTGGATGTTGAGATAGTATATGTTGTGTGTGCTGAATGTTGAGATAGTATATGTGTGTTGCTGAATGTTGAGATAGTATATGTTGTGTGCTGAATGTTGCAATAGTATATGGTGTGTGCTGAATGTTGAGATAGTATATGGTGTGTGCTGTATGTTGAGATAGTATATGTTGTGTTTGCTGAATGTTGGGATAGTATATGTTGTGTTTGCTGAATGTTGAGATAGTATATATTGTGTGTGCTGAATGTTGAGATAGTATATGTTGTGTTTGCTGAATGTTGAGATAGTATATATTGTGTGTGCTGAATGTTGAGATAGTATATGTTGTGTTTGCTGAATGTTGAGATAGTATATGTTGTGTGTTGAATGTTGAGATAGTATATGTTGTGTGTGCTGAATGTTGAGATAGTATATGTTGTGTTTGCTGAATGTTTAGATAGTATAGTTGTGTGTTGAATGTTGAGATAGTATATGTCGATGATTGGATTATATTGTGTGTGCTGAATGTTGAGATATTATATGTTGTGTTCTGAATGTTGAGATAGTATATGTTGTGTTCTGAATGTTGAGATAGTATATGTTATGTGCTGAATTTTGAGATAGTATATGTTGTGTGTGCTGAATGTTGAGATAGTATATGTTGTGTGTGCTGAATGTTGAGATAGTATATGTTGTGTGTGCTGAATGTTGAGATAGTATATGTTGTGTGTGTTGAATGTTGAGATAGTATATGTTGTGTGTGCTGAATGTTGAGATAGTATATGTTGTGTGCTGAATTTTGAGATAGTATATGTTGTGTGTGTTGAATGTTGAGATAGTATATGTTGTGTTCTGAATGTGAGATAGTATATGTTGTGTGTTGAATGTTGAGATAGTAAATGTTGTGTGTGCTGAATGTTGAGATAGTATATGTTGTGTTCTGAATGTTGAGATAGTATATGTTGTGTGCTGAATTTTGAGATAGTATATGTTGTGTGTGCTGAATTTTGAGATAGTATATGTTGTGTTCTGAATGTTGGGATAGTATATGTTGTGTGCTGAATGTTGAGATAGTATATGTTGTGTGTGCTGAATGTTGAGATAGTATATGTTGTGTTCTGAATGTTGGGATAGGTATATGTTGTGTGCTGAATTTTGAGATAGTATATGATGTGTATTGAATGTTGTGATAGTATATGGTGTGTGTTCTGAATGTTGGGCTAGTATATGGTGTGTGCTGAATGTTGAGATGGTATATGTTGTGTTTGCTGAATGTTGGGATAGTATATGTTGTGTGTACTGAATGTTGAGATGGTATGTGGTGTATGTGCTGAATGTTGATATAGTATATGTTGTGTGTGCTGAATGTGAGATAGTATATGTTGTGTGTGCTGAATGTTGAGATAGTATATGTTGTGTTTGCTGAATGTGAGATAGTATATGTTGTGTGCTGAATGTTGCGATAGTATACAGTGTGTGCTGAATGTTGAGATAGTATATGTTGTGTGTTGAATGTTGAGATAGTATATGTTGTGTGTGCTGAATGTTGAGATAGTATATGGTGTGTGCTGAATGTTGAGATAGTTTATGATATGTTGTATGTGCTGAATATTGAGAAGGTGCTAGATTTACCTGTGCTTCCAGTCCAGGAGGGTTCGCCTGCCGTTACCAAGCTCTTGACCTCACCCGGCTCAACCGGTCTACGTCACTCTCTTTGAAACGTCGCGGTCAGTTTCCCCGTGTTTGCTCTCAAGAGTTCTCTCTTGTTGGGGTGACATTTAGTGGCGAACGAGTTATCAACACTGGATAACGTTCGAAAGATAGCTGCGGGCGATTTGGAAGCAGACCTCCTTGCGCTGATTTGTATGCAATGGTATGGGTGCGCAACGCTTGGGTGGAGACACTTAGACTGTCTGCACCAGATTACGTAACCGCCGCGTCCGAAGGGCGGCAATCACGAAACACCAAGCTCATCTCCGTGTGGACTTCTGTGGGTGTCTTCCCCTGCAATGTCAGGATTTTATTGTAATCATAATCGAGGTCTGCAACAAACCTCCAAGCCTCTTCAACTTATACACAGAAAGAGTTCTTAGACAAGTCGAACTGCCTGGACTTAACATCCATGGAAGAATCATAACAATCTTAGATATGCTGACGATACCGTGAAAGCAGAATGTGAGCAAGAGTTACAAGACCTAGTGGAACAAGTAAACAGGCACAGGGCAGAATGTGGCTTAGATATTAACATCCTAAAAACTAGATCTGTGATAATTAGCAATTGAAAGGAAAGGTCATTAGTGAATATCACAGTAATCGGGGAGATACTAGAACAAGTAACAAGTTTCTCCTATCTTGGACATGTAATAACAGATGATGGCAGAAGTGAAGTAGAAATCAAAGAGAGAATAGGAATGGCCAAAAATCTTTCAGCAGCATGAAATCAGTATTAATATCTAGAGAGATTAACAACGCATTAAAAATGAGAATTGTCAAATGCTATGCATATTTAACACGACTATGTGGCGCGGAAGTCTGGACAATGAACAAGCACTTAGAAAGTCGAATAGAGACCTCGGAGATGTCGGAGATGTGGATATACAGACGAATATGTCGTATTTCATGGCAGCATAAACAATCAAATGCAGCGGTTCTAGTAAAACTGGGAATGAAAAGAGAGTTGATGCATAAATAAAGAGGAGGCAAGTGAAATATTTTGGCCAAGTTAAAAGACATAACATTCTTATAAAAACCATACTGGAGAGCAAGGTTGAAGACAAGCGAGCAAGAGTTAGACAACGATACAGGTGGGAAGATAACAAGAGATGGGTGAACAGCAGGCTGACAGAGTGTACACTTAAGGCGAGAGACACGGTGTTGGAGATCCACGCAGCCAACATGCATTGGGAAGACGGCACCTGATTGATTGAACAAATCGACGGAGCAGCAGTAATAGAGTATGTCGCGCGGTACGACACATCCGGAGAGCCCATTCAAGAAACAATTGGATACGCTAATGGTTCATTGAAAATATGAGGGGCTATGATTGTCGTAGGTTTCAGCTTTCGTCCGTTACTACGTTATGGTCAGGGTAAAGATTTTTGGCCAGCCCGTTGTGTGGAAGTAGGGATTCATTCATTCATTCAGTAGCATGTCCCTTGCAGAACTTCGCTCCCATAACAACCGTCGGGAAAACTCAGTCATAAGCAAGATGTCCTGCGTCCGATACACCCATCTGGCGATCATCTGCCACATCCTGCACCCATCTTCTCTTTGGCCTTCCTCTTCCTCTCTTCCCAGGCTTATACCCTTCCATGATTGTTCTCTCCAAACTTTAATGACGTTTCAAGTGATCAGAATATTTGTTTGTTTTGTTTTGTTTTATCGTCTTAAGTGGCAATCCTTCTTCAATATTCAGCTCTTGTCGTATGGATACATTCTGTTTTTTGTTTGTTTGTTTGTTTGTTTGTTTTCT